>WAAB01023972.1:3366-22443 GCA_013389865.1 Piaya cayana | reverse complement strand
AAAAAAAAAAAAAAAAAAGAGCGGAGCACTTGGGCAAAGTGCAGAGCCTTCTATTGCTGAGCTTGTGGCTGATTCTCACCTGAGCTCTCCACTGCAGGGCGAGTTCATTTTTTTGGATAACGATGCCAGCTATTAATAAAATGCAGCACTCTAGGCTTGGGGAAGAGTGGCTGAAAAGCTGCCTGGCAGAGAAGGACCTGGGGGTGTTGGCTGACAGAGGCTAAACATGAGCCAGCCCTGTGCCCAGGTGGCCAAGAGCATCTTGGCCTCTAGCAGAAACACCATGGCCAGCAGGGGCAGCGAATGAATTCTGCCCCCGGCCTCACCACTGATGTGGCCACATCTCAAATCTTCTGTTCATTTGTGGGCCCATCGTTACAAGAAAGACATTGAGGGGCTGGAGCATGTCCAGAGAAGAGCAGTGAAGCTGCTGAAGGGGCTGGAGAACAAGTCTCATGAGGAGTGGCCGAAGGAAACGGGATTATTTAGCCTGGAGAAGAGGAGGGTGAGGGGGAGACCTTATCAATCTCTGCAACTCCCTGACAGGAGGTTGTGGCAAGGCCTCTCCCAAGTGAGAGGCGATAGGATGAGAGGGAAAGGCCTGGGGAGCTTCGCATTGGACATTAGGAAAGACTTCTGCACTGGAACAGCTGCCCAGGGAGGTGATTGCATCACCTAGGGATCCTATAATCATTTGCAATAAGCACTGCAAAAATGGCATCCAAGAGCTGGTGCAGGAGAGCAGCCTCTTGCTTGGCTGCTGGATGTTGGGGCAGTGAGTTTGAAGCCTTAAGCACCACAATCCTTGGAGAATCCCCACTCTATATTAGAATGATGTTACTAGTGTTATCAATTATGTATTTTATGTGGTATGAGGTGCGTGTGATTTGCGTTGTGGATCTCTGCCGCTCACCCCACCATTTTGCCCTACAGAATGTCGGTGGTGGCACAGCGGTGGCCCAGGTACGAGCCACCGACCGGGACATCGGCCTTAACAGTGTCCTCTCCTACTACATCACCCGTGGAAATGAGGACCTGACCTTCCGCATGGACCGTGTCACCGGTGAGATCGCCACTCGGCCCTCCCCACCCGACCGTGAGCGGCAAAGCTTCTACAGCTTGGTGGTCACTGTTGAGGACGAGGGCAACCCCTCCCTGTCGGTGAGCCACCAAAATATGCTTTTTGGGGGAGAGGATGGAGATGGGCAGCAACGTGGGAGTGAGCTTAGCATTGAGATATTGAGTGGGAAAGGGGGAAAACATGTACAGGGAGCAATGTTTTGGTGACCCAGCCAATCAAGTTACGTTCTAGGGTCCAAATCTGCTGGTATGAATCCAAGACTTCTCTGGCAATTGGTCTTGCAGGACCCCCTCTTGCAATCATTCACGCAAGATGCTTTCCATTTCACTGCATCTGCTCTGAAGGGGTTTTAGAAGCAGCATCTGTCTCATTCATGTCTGTAAATGCCAAAAATCCCACCAGCATCCCAAAGGGTGAGCGTGCTGGTGGCTGCAGGAGTTATCTCACTTGCTGGCTACTTGCACTCTCGGTCTGAAAGGTCTTGGAATGTCGCTGTCGCCTATCTCAGGGCAGAGGGTGGTCGGAGTGGCAGCTTTGTTCAGCTCACTGTCAACTCAAGTGTTCTGCTCTGGTGCCTGCAAATGAGAAGAGCTCCACTAATTATCACTACAGCCACTGCAGTCCCTGCCATGCAAGGTTCGGGCAGCTCATTAGTTGTGTTGGTGACATCCGGACTGCCCTGAGCAGGCATCTGGGGGCTAATATGAGACCCTGCCCATTATCCTTTGATCGGGGCTCTGACAGTCTTGCTTTTTAGCTACCAGCACGGGGGAGTGCCTGGTGAGTAACTGTATTTGCTGCAGCCTGACTTCTCTCCCTCGCACCTTCCCTGTGCCGTGAGCAGCAGGTCTTGGGTTTTGTGCCTTTAAGGAGGACTCTGGTGTGAGAGAATCAAAAGAGCAAATAACACGCAGGGCATTTTGAAGCCCTGAATCCCTCCTAACCCCGCAGCTCTGCAGGGAGGCGTGCAAGTGCCTGCGTGCACAGAGCAAGTGCAAACTGTGAGATGGGGAGGCACGACACCCTGCATGACGCCCTGACAGCCTCCCTCTCCCTACCTTCACCTGCTATCTTTTGCCATCTCTCACCTCCTAGTTGCTCTCATATTTGCTCTTGCTGCAAAGCCCTGCTCTACTTTTTGAGGAAACAGGTTGCAACCAGCAGTGCTAACTGTGGTTTGCAACTCTTGCTTAAGGCTTTGCACTCCCAACACCTCCCTCCTGGGTACTTCACACGCCTGCTTGTGCATCACCATCTTTTTCTTAAGCCGTGCTGCCAGTGTGGCTTAAATCTAGAGAAGGTTCTTCCCTCCCAATGAGAGAAGGCAGCTTCATGTAACTGCAGCACCCAACACCACCAGCTCCAACTTGTCCCCAGCACCCTGGGATTATCGCTGATGCTGCCCTGGTGAGGAATGTCATGCACCAAGCCGGGAAATCCCATTGCCATGGTAATACCCTCTTCCCTTCCCAGGGCTGGAGAGGACAAATGACATAGCTTATAGTTTCATGCTGCCAAAGCAGTGTCCCAGCAGCCTCGCTTGTCCTCAGAGTTTCTGCTGCATGACTACCACGTCGCTGGCACAAGTTATGCCAGCAGCGACAATCAAAATCCTATTGCCCTGAAGCAAAAACAAAGCATTCGGTGACCCGATTCCTGAGTGGAGAGAAGAGTTTTGGACCTTTTTGGAGCCTGAGGTTGCTTAGGTCTTTTGAAAGGCTGTCCTGCGTGTCGCTAGGTGACTGCAGATCTCGTGACTGGGTGATGAAACGATGTCTGTTGGGAGTTTGTCACCCACCAGAAACTCTGCTGTCACAAGTAGGCTTAGGCTGATGCAGTGATGCCCAAAAGGGGATTATTGTTTGTAATTCCTGTGTCTCTTAACGTGCTTCAAGATTTAGCCTTCTGAGTATGGGATAGGCAGAGGAAACAGAGCTTGGAGAGGACTTGAAGGTCCTGTGGACTGCAAGGTTACATGGGATGCAAGGATACATCCTCCTGGGAGCTGGAAATGCAGGAGCAAAAGGGTGAAATACTGAGTATAAAAGGAAAGCATTACCTAAAAAAAAAGGCATTGCAGGAAAGAAAACTTCCACCAGCTAGTGAACTGCTGGGAAGTCTTGGTGTCCTTGCTTGGGAACTGCAGAAGTCACCCAGGCTCTGTCTGGCCCTGGCACAAGCCTGCAGCTGCACTTCCCCAAGGCCTGGCCTTGCTCTGGAGGCTCTTGGATGCTTCCCACAGCAGTAGAAAGTATTTCTGCCCCAGAGAGCTGCAGAACCCATGTGCCCCAGAGCAGAGCTTCTCCTGGCAGCCATAGACCTGGGCACTGGCAGCTGCAGCAAGGCGGGGTAGATTGACAAACTGCTCCTCACCACCGAGATGTTTTACAGCCACCCCTGGCCAGTGTTGCTTCAGCCTCTGCAGGTTCTGTTTCCATTCACCAGCTCCAAAACAAGAAACGAGAGTTTAAGTGAAGTGCCACAGCTTCTCACTCTCCTCATGAGTGAAGCCGCGAGTGCTGATGCAGTGGAAAACAAGGCACTAGCTCAATGTTGTCAAACAAGGTGTTTGCAAGAGCTGGTGAGACCCAGCAAGGTGTAAGCATCTTGCCCGAAGGTGCAGCTCTGTGCCACCTTTGCCACCAGTAGTGGGGGCCAAGATGGGGTGCCAGGGCTCCTACTCTAGCACGTGTAGCAGGCTGTGTAGTTACCACACTTTTTTCCCCTTGAAGTCTTCAGGTTTTATTTATTGAGTTTTTCAGGAGGGAAACAAGTCCCTGCTGTGCTGCCCCAGTGCCTCTGATGGAGAATGTGGTGACTCAGCTCACCTCTGCCTGGCTGCCTGCAACATCCCAAAAGATGGAATTCCTGCAGCAAGGAGCAAAACCTGCTTCCAACAAATCTTTATTTTGTTGTCAAACAGGTCATTCGCTAGCAAAAGGAGGGACTCAGGGAGAGTTTCAAAGTGGTTTGAAGCCATGGGCAGGAAAATCCCCCGTGTGCCTTTGCAGCTGCAGCTGCTGGGACAGGGAGAAGGAACCACCAGAGGCACTGGGAAAGCTTTCCCAGTAAAGCTGGGAGAGAGGCTGAGCCATAGGTGGCCATAAAACACAAGTTTCACGCTCGGGAAGTTACATCCATGGTGGGGGCATTGGTGCTGGCTTCTCCTTTATCCCTCTGCCTGGTGCTGAACCAACTTGAAATTGCGATTGCTGGAGCCAGTGCCAGTTTATTCAAACTCTGCGGTGGACCGGGATGTCCCCGGCCCATTGTAGAGGCAAACACTGTTTTCTCCAGCCTCACAGTGTGAAAATCCAGTACGCTGCTGGGGATGCTCTGCCTGGGCACGCTGCCTGGTGTGGCTGCTGCTGAGGTCTGACACTGTTTTGATATGAGTAATGTTTATGTTTGCCTAGTGGCAATTTTTTCCCCACTTTCCAATAAAAACAGAAGCAAGAGAAAAAAAAACAAAAAAAACAAACACACCCTTTGAGTATTAGTGTCTACTGCAAGGTTTTATCTCTTCGCTGGGGGCTGAGTCATGCTGGAGCCTGCCCTGTGGCTTCTTTTGGATAAGCAATGCCAGGGTGCTGTGTTTGGACAGAGGATGCTGGGAGGGCCTTCTGTGTCCCCTGGGGCATTGCAGGGCTCTTGGGGATGTCCATGCTGGCACCTAGAGGATTGGGGCAAGCCAGCCAGAGCATTTCCCAGTGCCTGCTGTGTGCTCCCCCTCTCCACAGGGGTTCTCAGCCACATCACATGAACATCCTCCAGCACCCTCCAGATGAACTTTCTAATTTACATGCATTTAGGAAAAAAAAAACAACCCCATAAACATCCCTTTTTTTCTTTTAATCAGCACTGATAATGCAACGAAGAGAAAGATAATTTCCCCTGATCCCAAGCCAAGGATAAAATTGCAGCAGAAACAGGGCTCCTCCCGATGTGTATCAAGCTGAAAACACGGCAGCCTCACAAGTTCTTGGCTGTCTGAAAAGGCTGGTGGGGAAGGAGGGCTCCGTCAGCCAGCAGGGAGCCTCTCCCCTTCCTGTTTTGCAAAGAACAAGGTAGTACAAGGTTGGCCGGTGCCCCCGGTGCCCCTGTTTGTCTTGCGGTCCGCTCCTGGAGAGGATGTTCAGCCAAAGAGGCAGAAATAGGTTAATGCTGCAGAGCTTAAGCCCCTGGCAATAAGTTAAATCCCTGGAGAGGTTTGCAGGTGTGAGTCGTCCTTCCCTCCCTGCATCCTCGATTTCTGGCTGGTCCATAAAACGTAAGCAGTTCAGAGTCATGCTTTTCTCCATAGAATTAGGTAGTTAAAAACCAAAATCCAGGCAAGTGAAGTTCATTTCCAGCCCCGGCACAGAGCCAAGGCAGGAGGCAAGGGCAAGACTCCTGCACAGAGCTTCATTTTTTAAGACTTTGCTGCCCGTGGCCATGCTGCTCACCTGGGGCTCTTGGCTCGGCAAGCACGGCACAGAGGCTGTCTGTCCTCTCCTGGCTGTGGCTGGGAAACATGGTTTCCTCAAGGATCTTTAGGCTTTCAAGGAATTTGGTGAGTCCGGAACAGGATCTGGAAAGGGGTAGACCAGGAGCATTAGTCCAGCTTGCAGGGGGATAGTCCAGATTCAGGGATATGCTTTGGGAAGTCACCAAACCCTGCTTTTGCATGGAAAACAGAAGCTTTGGGTCCTTCCCAAGAAGGTCNAAGGGACATGGTTTAGTGTTTGATAGGAATGGTTGGACTTGATGATCTGGTGGGTCTCTTCCAACCTGGTTATTCTATGATTCTATGATTTCCATCTTCAAAAACCTGGAACTTGATGTCCCACATAAAGTAAAGTTTGCAGCCAATATTTAACCCCTCCTTTCCCATTCACCCCCCACCTTGGCTGCCTGTTTCCTTTCCACCCCTCCTGCAGTGGTCCCTGCTGGGGGTCGGCATCACCAGTTACTCACCCAGCGTTGGGAAGAAGCAGTCTCCTGGGCCAGGCGGGGACAAGGGGGTGCCAGGCTCGGAGAGCAGGTGCCTCCCTGACTCAGAGGGCTGACGGCTTGCCATGTAGGAGAGCTGGGGTCTGGGCCGCAGCTCCGTGCTCGCTGAGGGGACTGCCTCAAAGACTGGGTTTTCTATGCCTTGGGCACTGCTGTGGGAAAGGAGAGGACATGAGAGGTGGGGATCATTTTTATTTCAGAAGCCATTTTATCCCTAGTATTTTGGCTGAGCGCTGGGAAGCACCAAACAGGGCAGGGAGCAGGTTCAGACGATGGCACCTCAGCTGAGAGCAAGAAGCAGCCCAGTGCAGAGAAAAGCTTAGCCAAAAGCACCATAGTTTCAAGTTCTACTGTGGCACAGGGAGATGTGCACCCTTGGCAGGAGCAAAAAGAAAGGAGACATTTCCCATTTGGAAGGAAGAGAAACAGTGGCTGCCCAGGAGACAGGATCCAGGACATGGGTGCCACCAGCATCCCTCGTTCTGCCCAGTGAGGATACCTGCCAGCTTCAAGAGGAGGAAGGGAGAGGGCAAGACCCCAGGATATAGGCAGAGGGGGTGCAAGGAGGTTGTGGGGGAGCTGGAAACACGTGGGTTTCCTCACCTCTCCATCCTGACGAGCTCATGAGCACCTGCCAAAGACAAAACGGTTGGTCTGAGTGGCAGCAGTGTGACGCCCGGCATCAAACCCACACCAACTGCCACTGCTGTTTTCTGGTGTCTCATCCCTGTCAAATTCCTTCTCTTTCTCTGCATTTCCCCCCTCCATTTCTCATTTCTTCAACTGCAGCCTCTTCGCCCCAAGCCTCCTTTTCTGTATCACTGCCAACCCCTGCCTTCCTCCCCAGCGCAGCCTCCCCCTAGACAGGGCAAAATGGGTGCATGAAGGCACACAGCCAGTCTTTCGGGCCACGGATGGATGTTGAAAGCGCAGTTCCCTTTCCTGGGGCTGGCACTGTGCCTGCCGCTGCTGCAGAAACCAAAGAGTTTGCCCAGAGCTGCCCACCAAGCTCGGTGAGAGAAACCACAGGGTCTCTGTCTTGCCCAAGGCCTGATGAAATAGCTCTGCTGGTTAAGGTCCTGCCCCTTTCTGCTTAATTACTCAAATCACTGGAAGCTGAGTGTGGGTAGGAGCTGGCAGCTGGCTGTACCTCTACACTGCCTGGTTTTCTAGGGCTGGGGCAGTGGGGGAAGCTGTGGTTCGCTGAGGTCCTATTGCTAGAGACATGTAAGGGGATCTTGTTAAAGAATGGGGAGAAAACACACAAATAATGCTTCTTCCATCACTTAGAAGGCAAAGCTCTTATTTCAGCTATGTGGTGGAGGGATGGGTGAGTAAATGAGCCGGGTCTTGCAGTGTATGGGGACAAAAGCACTCAGTGGGGAGGGGGCCAGGCAGCATTGTTGCAGTCTTAGTGCCCCCAGCACACTCCTGGGGTGCCTCGCTCCTACCCCACACACTGCACCAAGAGCCTGCAGGTATGCCCAGCCCTTTGCAGGAAAGCTTTGCAGGAGACACCTGGCAGGGATGTGTCTTTGGGCCACCTTACGCAGTGCCCGTGGGACTCAGGGCAGCCAAAGTCTGTCACCCTGCTGGGACACATCCCATCCCATAAAGGCCGTGCCAGCACTGGTAGGGAGATGAGATGGGTCTCCCTGCAGGCCAGCTGGCAAGGGAAGAGTACGTACGTCTGCTGCTGACTGCTTGTCTCTGTTTGTAAATCAGGAACAAGATGAGGGGCAGGCAGAGGATGCCCACGATGCAGGCACCAGTTGCCAGCGCAGCGGCCGTGATATCTGAAACAGAAGAGGGCAGAACTGGAGCAGGTGGCAGGCAGGGTTTCTCTTGCCTTTCCTTGGTTTCCTCAAGCCACAGCAGAAGCAACGCAGTTCCCACACACAAATGCTCTGCTCCTAATGGGATTTGTGCAGGGATGCATTTCTACTTGTGGAGATAAGCTCTGTGGCATCAGTTTAGGACCTTGATCAAAGTCCTGAGGTATCAGTTTAGGACCTTGACCAAAGTCCTTCATTGCTGGAGAAAACCTCAAGGTCTTTACTTGGTTTTCTAGATATGAGGAGAGAAGCGAGGGCCCTGATAAAACCCTTTGAAGTCAGCAGAAAGGCTCTCAGTGAATTCAAAGCATGCTGACTCCGAACCATGGCCAGCTCATCAAAATCAGGCTGCCTCGAAGTACTCGGGCGTCAAAGGGCTCGTTACTCAAGGCATCTGCTAATGAACATCCCCCTGGAGAGCTCTACATCAGAGGCTCACCAGAAAGGCTGGCAACCTTCAGGGACTTCTGAGGCCATCAAGGCCCATGTGGGATGGCTTGTGCTGGGGTCAAGAGCTGCCTAATGCAAGGGCAGGTTCAGCTGAAGTCCTCCTCTCCAGCATATCCACCTGGAGGAGCAGCGTCTTGCTCCGGGTGTGTTGGAGGGAGATTTTTTTCCCTTTTCTTTTTTGCCTGGCAGGACAGGGTGGCCCACCATAGGGGACCGAGGGTCTGAGACAGAAAGCACAACTCTGAGGGAGAAGGGGACAATTTCCACTGGCTGCACTGTCCCCAACCATGCTGCAAACCAATAACAGCAAAATCTGCCCTTTCAGCCAGCAAAAAGGTGTAGACAGAGCAGCCCACAGAGATAGCACCTGCATAGCAAAGTATGGGCACCTCTAATGTCTAGACGCAGTGCTGGGGGAGCTCCGTGTTGCCTGAGCACTCAAGCAAGATTGGGTTTCCCCTGCTAGAGCATCTCTGCTTGGAGAGAGGTGGCACGGACTCAGGATGGCAGCAAGGAGCTGCAAGTTTCTGTGACTTCACCTTTATATCCCTTCCCATCTGCTCACAGCAGCAGCTGCTAAGTCCCTAGATCGTGTTTAGGGAGGGAGCTCAGATATTTAATAAACACAGGTCGAACGATCTCCACGGGCTTCAGGACAGTCATGTCCAAGTGATGGGCCAAAGGAAGCTCTCCTGAACCTGCGGGGGCAGCCTTGGAAATCACCCTCCCAACACCTCACCATGAGGTTACATCTGGACACTGGTGTGTTTATAGCAAGCAGCCATCCTAGGGAAAAACACAGCCAGGATGGTGTGCAGTGAGGGTTTTCCCCTTTTACCTTTGCTGCTGCCAGTGTGAAACGTGCAGTTTTGAAGCCCTCCTCTGCCTGCGGAGAAAAAGAAAAATGTGTTAGATCTCAGGGGATTCACTGGGGTACCACAGAGCTCCCACACCTGCTAGCTGTGCTTGCCATTGCTCACCAGCATTGAGAAAGTCAGCAGAGAGGACCTCGAAAGCAAGATTTTAATCCTGTGAACCTTAAACTGAGATTCCAGCTGCAAGATCCTTTATCCCTTGTGATGGCAGAGCCTGTCCTTGGCCATGCAGTCTCTTTACTTTTTGGTCATAAAGAAAAAATATCTACTCTAACACTGCGAATCAAGGACAGAGGATGACTCCCTCCCCTGTTTGCACCTCCCTGGGCAGCTCTTCCTTCTGGGCTGCTGCCCCATGATCATCCACAAGCGCTGCATCCCAAGCAGTCCCTACAGCCCTTACAGTTGGGCTTGCTGGCCAGCCAGCTCCTTTTATGTTGAGGTTTGTTTTCCTCCCTTCCACAAAGAGGTTGAGGAAGATCAGTGAAACTATGTAGCATGGATTTTATTGCATTCCAGATTCCAGACTCTTGATTTATTTTTTCCTTTTTTTTTTTTTTTTTCAATGTTCCAGTGCTCTCTGGCCCTAATTCAAACCTTCAGCATCTGCTGCTCTTTGATTCTTATAGCATGGCTTGGGCTTTCAGCATCAGCAAGCCTGGTCTCCCCAGCCCCAACGCTGCACCCCAGCATCCCCCACCAGCCCTTACCTGCTCCCTCACTGTAACACACCCTGATATGGCCACAGGACTGGCGGGGGCTCCCCTTTCCCCTCTCACCTTTCTGGATCTGCAGCTCCACAAAGCCATGAGCGACTTGCAGCGTGTGGGGCTTGCCGTGCTCCCGCCTGGCCTCCACGGCGTAGCAGCAGTAATTCCCACTGTCCTGCACCGTCAGGTTCATCACCACGATGTGAAAGGCACCGTGGTGGTCGGGGACAAATTCCACCCCGTGATGGCTGCCTTGCTCCCCAAGGGGGGATTTTTGGGTGTTGTTACCCAGTGACTCGTGGTGCCTGCCCAGGTCGTGGTGCAGCTCCTTCTCGGTGACGTTGCGGATGTGCTTCTTCTCGGAGCAGCTCTGGTCGCCGTTGCTGCTGAAGTACCAGGTTTTGTAGAGAAGGTCGTGGCGGTCAGCGAGGGGACCGCTGATCCGGCAGGTCAAGGTGACGTTCTGGCCCTCAGGGCAGACGCAGAGTGTGTACGGCGTGGTGATCAGGAAAGTGGCCACCGGCCCTCCTGCCAGGCATGGAGACTGAGTCAGACCCGAGGCTTCCCCTGAGTTCATAGCAAAATGGGGCTCCCTCCCCAAACAAGCTCCGCAAACCCCATTGCTGGTGTTGACAGAGAGACGGGTAGGGATTGCAGAGGGCAATGGGAGAGCAGGAACACCAGCAGGCAGAGGGAAAAGAGACTTCACCCGTGCCCTTAGGGTGAGAAAACTTATGAGCTCCCTTTATCCCAAGAGATGGGAAGCACGGTGTGAGCCCTTGACTTGCTCTGTAGTGACATCCCAGCGTGGCTGGAAGCACAATTTCACCCTAGAAATAATCCCTGAAGGAGAGGCATGCTTTAAATAGAGCTGAGCATCAGCTTTTAATAGCAGTGAGAAGGCAGAAGTTAACCCAGGGCTGGCAGAGAAGGTGGCGGGTAAGCTGGCACCCAGGGCACCAGACCTACCCCAGCAGGGCGGTGGTGTATGGCTTGTGATTGAAGAAATACAAGTGCTGCTGAGTCAGCTGCAAATAAAAAAGGAGGAAAAATAATAGCTAAGAGAAGCCCAATGCCCCCTGAGATCAGGCAGGGAGTGAGTCCCACCCTGCATATTTTTCAGCTGCTGGGGAGGAGAAGGGGGAACTGGCTGACAGCGACTGCGAGGAGCTGCTTGAAAATAAAAACAGTTTTCAGAGAGAAATCTCTGACTGCTGCTGGTTGCAAAACATGGGCGGGAGGCACAGGAGTGAGGGACGTACTGCGGCGTTATTGGTTCCATCCCAGCACATCGACAGGCTCAAGCTTTGCTTGAGGAGAGAGAGAGAAGAGCAAAACCAGGAGAGTCTTTGATCCTCTGGCCTCACAGCCACTTTGTGTTTGCAGAAGTGCAAACGTCACCTTCTAAAGCTGAAGATGAGGAAGATTCTGGGTTCATTTTCTTTAAATTATTAAGAAAAAGAGGTTCCTGGGGCTAGTTTGCAACAGAGAAGATGATATCAGGACAAGCTGTTCTTTATTTTGGTAACATCCTGTTGTGCCATCAGCTCCGTCACTGTTTCGCTTTGAGGTTTTTCACTTGCTATATCGAGCGGGCGGCAATCACAGGCGGGGTGTGCTGTGCCTGCCCCCCAGCCACCCAACCGGGCAAGGGGCTCCCTCTCAAAGGGCTGCTGGGGGAGCATCCTTCTCTGTTCAGGGTCACTGCGTCACCTCCTAGGTACAGGGCTCTGCTTCAAAGAGTGAAAGCGAAAATGTGCTCTGAGCTTTCCCACCCCCTCGCGGTTATTTATGGCTTTAAGGACCATGGTGATGGCTAAGCCCCATAAGAACAGTTGTGAAGCCCCCGAGTCCCAGGGTGCCTTGCAGGCAGAGAAGGGTTCAGGGAAGGGATCTGCAGTGCCAAGGAGTTGTGCAGAGCCAAGAATGGTGTGACCTTTGCTAGACTTCTCTGGCTTATTGCTCTGGCTTCCTGCAGGCGCCTCAGCCTCCTCCCCACGGCACGTGCCAGCAGCACATCCCTGGGGCTGCTCTGGGGCAGAGGTTTGCATGGCCTGAGCCTAACGCTGCCTCATTAGGGCTTGTTTTCAACCCCCAGCTGCTCTTCTACCTTGGCTGCTGCTGGGGCCGGGAAGCTTGGCTGGGCTGGCTGGGTTTTGGCACAGAGCGGAGTGGGTCTCCCACCTCCTTGCTAGCTCTCCAAGCACAAAAGGCACCTCAGATATGTTTCTTGATACCTGCCACAACGGGAAGTGTCTCATTCACATCAGGGGTCCCTCGGGAGCCAGGGGAAGGGAAGCCGGAGCTCTATTGGAGGAAGCCACACTTCCAACACCTTGCAAAAGTATCTGCAGGAGTCTTTGTTTCCCAGCCCCCCCCCTTCAAATAAAAAGGGGCTGCCTCGCTCGTCTCTGCACGGTTTGCAAAGCTGGCCCTTATTAAGCCGTCCAGCCTCCACCCCCAGGGTTTGATGGGAACTGTCTGGATGGAAAGCCAACACAGCCCACGCTTTCGGCCGTGGATCCCAGCCACAGGGAGGGGCAGAGGTTACCACGTGTGTGAAGCCTTCAGCATTACCAACTTCCCGTCTTTCTCTCAAGCAGGGGAAGGCTTCCAAAAGCCAGTGAGTGGAGGAGAAAACAGCTGGGGAGGAGTAGTGACAAGGCTTAACGTGCCCCGTGGCAGTGCCAGGGAAGTTGTTGTTCCCTTCCCAAGATGTAATGAAGCTTTAAAGCCGTGCTAGGTGCCAGATGGTGCCCAGAGGAAATGTTTGTGTCGTTGCCTTTACACTAAAGCTCGTGGTTCTTAATCTTCCCTGGGTGCTGTGGGCTTCTTCCATGCCTAAACCCCAAGTTTGGCTCTATCCCATCCCAGTCAGACCATTCCTTTTGAAGTCAGCACTGCTCACAAATCTCAAAATAAACCCAGATGTCCAGCTCTGCGCAGTTCCAGCCAAGAGAGCCAGGGGAGCACTGGACCCGACAAAGTCCAAGCCAAGATCTGTCATATTGTCGCCATCTGTTAAAGACCAAGGAGATCTCAAGTGGGTGCCAAAAGTGCCTCTCTTCCTCTTTGACACTTTGGTGGCTTCAGCTTCTCCACGCCGACCCACAGTGTTGTGATGGTGCATCACACAAACCGGTGCAGCGCTGGTGCATCCTTGGGGCTGGCTCTGCTACCTAGCTTGGAACTTGCGAGCCTTCCTCTCAGAGAAAACAAAATGCAAAAAAAGAAGAGTGCAAAAGCCAAGGAGCCTGTGTGGCTTTGCCAACAAACAGCTTAAAGAAAACAGGACTTCATGCCAAATTCTGGGTCAGAAAGCAAAAGCCTCTCTTGGTTTCTTCTCCTGACTTTGTTCCCATGCGTGGCAAGCAGGTGTTTACTTTGCACTCCTGTGACTTACAGAAGTGATTTCCATGTCACGTTGTCTCTTTCCACTCCAGGGAAACCTAGGTGGGAGGGCTGAAGCTTTTGGAGGGGCTCACCCATCTCAGAGGAGGAGCTGCCAGAGAGTGAGAGCCGCCGCTCAGTGCTGGAGCAAGGAACCTGATAGGAACCCACATTTAATTCCTCTTCTGGGAGCTTTTGTAACAACCTCACATGAAAGTGCCACAAGCCCATCATCACTGTGCTGTCATTATGCTTCAGAGTTATCAGCCAGGTGAAATGTGTAGGAGCATCCATACTTCAGCATGAGTACTTAGGGCAAGAAAGAGAAGACTTACTGAAGATGGCAGACACCCCTAAATGACAATCATCTCCCACAACCCCAAGGGGACAAATGGCTCTTCAGCAGTGGGGCCGCTCCCTGGATACCAATCATCCAGGCTGTGGGGAGAGCAGCCTGGAGCTGCTGCACCCACAAAAGGGCCTTGCCTTGCACTTCTTCCAGCACGGACCCTGCCTCAGAGACAGGGTCACAACTCCAGGTTTGTGCTTGGGATGCAATTTTGGAAAGCCCAGCTCAGCTACCATCCTTTGAGTGGAGAGGTGCTGCTTCCCCATCCACCTAGCTGCCAGTCCAAAACCACATAGGAGCTGGTTCTATTTCTCCATCAAGACCAGCTAAAATTAGCTGGGGATTCAGAAAGTTTTGGCAGGCACGCGGTGGCACAAAGCTCAGTTCCGCTGGCACCAGACCCACGTTGAACATCAGTGTTGCAGAAGGTCTGATGTTCAGTCCCAGGCACACCAGGCATGCAAATAAGATAATCCAAAGCCCCGTGGAGACGCTGGGAATCACTCCCTGATGTCAAGAGGCTTGGATGAGAAGCAAAGCTCCCTTCAATCTGCACCAGCCTTGCTGACCAGCAGAGAGAGGAGGAGGGACCCTCTGCCTCATTGCAGGGGGGCATCATTTCTTCCTGGGGATGTGCCAGCAGGAATCTCGGAGACAGTCGCTTTGCAGTCCCGGACAGAGGGAGAAGCCAAGCCCAATAGGATGCTCACCATCCACCTGTGCAGGGCAGGGAGGGAGCATGATCCTTCCCAGCTTTATTCCCTGACCCTTCATCCAAGATGATCTCTGATTTTTACTGCCACGACCCCATCTGCTTGCCTGGCCCCAGAGCCCCGGTGTGGAAACGCTGCCTGCAAGGGCTGTGCAGAGTCAGGCACGAAGCACCCTCCTCCCAGAGCATCCCCACCACCACGCTGGCGAGTGGCCGGTGAGCTTCCAGCACTGGGTAGCCCTAGCTCAGAGGAAGCCAAACTTGGTGGCCGCACACAGTGGTCCTGGCTCGGCCACCTGCCCACCCGGAGAAGCTGCCCAGCACGCTTTAGCAATTATGGCATCCTTAGAGCATCCCAGCCCTGGTCACACAAACCACCTCTTTCCACTCCCCCTGGGCTGATTAAAGGCTCCTTTGGCTGCGATGTGGGGCGACTGGGTAGCTGGGGACCTGTGCAGAGTCAGGGCAAAGTGCCGTGCAAGAACAAGTGTGGTTTTTCACTTTGTGGATCCTCAGCAAGGGGCTGGCAGGGACAGGGAGTGGCTGCTTTCCTTCCACACATCTTAGATCAAAGCAAAGGAAGAAGCAAAAAAAAAAACAAACCCAATCCTAGAGTTTTAAAACAGCGACTCCCTTGTGACCCCTTCTCCCTGATACAACCAGCATCACATGAGACACCGGCTTGAATCTCCCCCCCGCCTCGCGACTGTGAACTCAGAAGGTGAGAAAGTGAATAACTCCAAAAATGCCCCAAATTCCTTGTGCCGAGGCGCTTGCCCCAGCAAGGAGGGTTTCTCCGGGCAGCGAGGAGGGGAAAGCAAAGCTGGAGCTAACTTACCGTGGGAAGCGAGCAGGCAGAGCAGAGCCAGCGACAACCCGGGCCGGGGGGATGTCACCTCCATGGCGTCCGGGGCGACTGCGGGGACGTCGCCTCTGCGGAGTCACCCACACGCTCCGAGCAGCCCCGCAGCGGCCGCCGGACTCGCAGACACAGGAAATTTCATTGAGATCTTTACGCCCCGCGATGGAGAGAACTGCGAGCACCCCCAGGAGGCGAGAAGCGGGTGGACCTGCTGGGGTTTTTTTTCACCCTCGCAGCATCACGAGGGGCACCTCAGGGCGAGCTGGTTCCCTTGTGCCCTGTTCCAGGGTGCGTGGGAGGCAGCTGGGAAGGATGCTCGCTGCGCTGGGATCGTGCTGGTGCTGCTCCCCGTTCCTTCCACAGGCACGAGCCGATCTCCAGCTTGTTTTGTTAAAGTTCCCTTTGCTTCTGATGATTCTTTTTCCCCGTGTTTTTGAGGATTAAGTGCATAGAAACTACCCCGTGATGAGCAGAAGGCAGGTACAGGGAAGGGTAACTCAGAGCAATGCCAGCTTGGGGAAGGGAATGGACCTTTCCCTAAATAAAAGGGGGAGTGAAGCATCCCTCTCCCGCAGCCCGTTTACACAGGGGAAGCCTTTGCCCTTGAAGAGCAAAGCAGCACCCTAGGCTGACTCACTTAACTCCTGGAGCTTCACTTTGAATTCAAAAGGCACCAAGGAAGCCTCCAGCCACCTTGTTTCCAGCAGTGCAGGCAGGTGCCTGTTCCCTAGAAAGTGGAGCCCAGAGACACACTGAGGTTTGCAATCCGCAGGAAACTTTGCTGCTCACCTGCTCTGAATCCAGAGCATGCAGCGAAACAGAAAAGTAGCTAATTACCATGTGGCTTTGTGGTTTTGACAACAAACACCTCTGTAATTCCCTCTTCAAAAATGTAACCCTTGTATGGCAGGAAGAAATTCAGTGCTGGGAGAAGGTGTGGGCATGAAGTCCAGAGATTCCAAGCAAATAGCTTATCTGCCCTGAGAGGCCGTCTCTGAGCTGAGCCCTTAGGGAGGACAGCACACTTGTCACCTCCTCATCCACAGAAGTGCCCCCACAGTGACACAACCAGAAGACAGCCTATAGTAAGGACATCCAAGTGCTTGTCCAGGGCCAGATACAGCTGGAAGTTCAGCACGGGCGGTGCCTGACCGACAGTGAAATAGGGGTTAGCAGGTGGATGATGGGACCTCAGCAGGGAGAGCTCAGATGATTGAGATGCTCATTACTGTTCTTCTCCTGAGCCATGGCAGCAGCATCACCAGGTGATTTCTATCCTGCCACATTGCCCCACTTGGTAATAACAATCAAGGTGTCTCCAATGTCAATGTGAGAACTCGCAGAGGCCTCCTCCAAAGGCAGCAAGACGTGATGGGGTTCAGCTGCTGATTTTCTTTCTCCTGTGGGCTGCTCCCTAGTGTTACTAGTGGTGGTAAAAAACAAGTGAAGGAGAGGGCAGACAGACATGTGCTTCACTTGGGAACAAGGCTGTGATTTAATCTCTGTATGTTTATCTCTGTACCCAACAGTTACCTTGAGAAGGGTCTGTGGCCACAGCTCACTTCATTTTGGTGAAGAGGCTGGAGAACAGGCCTTATGGGGAACAGCTGAGAGACCTGGGGGTGTTTAGCCTGGAGAAGAGGAGGCTGAGAGGAGACCTCATTGCTCTCTATAACTACCTGAAAGGAGGTTGTGGAGAGGAGGGAGCTGGGCTCTTCTCCCAAGTGACAGGGGACAGGACAAGAGGGAATGGCCTCAAGCTTCGCCAGGGGAGATTTAGGCAGGACATTAGGGAAAAAAAATTCACAGAAAGGGTCATTGGGCACTGTCAGAGGCTGCCCAGGGTGGTGGTTGATTCACCTTCCCTGGAGGTGTTTAAGGGATGGGTGGATGAGGTGCTGAGGGACATGGTTTAGTGTTTGATAGAAATAGTTGGACTTGATGATCCGGTGGGTCTCTTCCAACCTGGTTATTCTATGATTCTATGATTTTAAGCTCTGCATCGTGTTCGTATTTCTTGGGAGGGTTGAGCCCACACTGGTCATTGACCTTCACGGGTTCAGCCTACCTCAGCCAGCTCCAGCAGTTTCAGAACCAATCCCTCCACAGTGCTTAATGTGATATCCCCGTGTCCCACAGGCCACTACCACGGTGTACGTCACTATCCTGGATGAGAACGACAATGCTCCCACTTTCCGGCAGCAGCTGTACGAGGTGACCCTCGATGAAGGTCCCTCCACGCTCAATGCCACCCTCGTCACTGTGCAGGCCCTGGACCAGGATGAGGGACCCAATGGCACGGTTGTGTATGCCATCACTGAAGGCAATATCTTGGGTACCTTCTACATCGACAGTGCCACGGTCAGTAAGGATGCTGGTCCCATCCCGACCATGACTCCATCTTGCTCCCCTCACTCCCAGCCACTGTCTTTTTGCCTTGCAGGGGCAGATCCGCACGGTGAAGGAGCTGGACTATGAGATCAGCCACGGGCGCTATACCTTGATCGTCACTGCCACTGACCAGTGCCCCATCATCTCACGTCGGCTGACGTCAACCGCCACGGTAGGAAGCTGCTGGTGGGGCTGTGACACCACGACCTCTTTGGGGCTGAGGGGTTCGTCACTGTGTGAGCAGTTTCACATCTCCTTCCCAGTGGTCATCAGTTACTTCTCCCATCTGCACACAGTTTGCCCAGTTGCTGTCACCCCACTAACTCACGGGAATTGCAGAACAGGGACATGGAAAATGGATTAGTTGGTCCTCAGAAGACATTCCTGGAATTGCTTTTAAGTTGCATTATGTCACCTTTAGAGATCCCCTCCCTTCTTCTCACCTGAAGGGCCAATGGATAGTGAAGCATTGCTAGAGCATTAATTTCTGCTTCATCTTTATCTTCTCAGATTATTTATCTGCTCTTTAAATGCCTTTTTCATTCCTTATATGGAGATTATTTAAAGCCTTTAGTCATTTTTATTTCATCTCTCTGTAATTCTTCAATTTCTCCTGGACTGCACAGAAAGGGTCATTGGGCACTGAAACAGGCTGCCCAGGGAGGTGGTTGATTCACCTTCCCTGGAGGGGTTTAAGGCACGGGTAGATGAGGTCCTGAGGGACATGGTTTAGTGTTTGATAGGAATGGTTGGACTTGATGATCCGGTGGGTCTCTTCCAACCTGGTGATTCTATGATTCTATGAACTGAACTTAGTGCACTGCTCAAAGTGTGGAGAGGGCAGACTAACAGCTCCAAAGCAAATATTTTCCAGGAATTGAATACACTGGTTGTTTTTGTGACTGAAACCAAAATTTGATGGGTTTTATGGCATGATTTTGGGGTCTGCAGGTGGAAGGGATCACTTTGATCCTCTGCCTTGGCTTCGTGTTGTGGAACATTGTATATCACCCAGACTTTAAGCCAAGCACTTCTTTAAGTCCCTCTAAAGGAGATAAGTTATTGTGTGCAAAGAAAAGAAAAGAGAATCTGAAAGAGAGATATGAGATTTCCATGGATAAAATCTGGCCCCACAAGCCTGTCAGTGCTGTGCTTCATGCTTGAGGTTCTGAGGGACATGGTTTAGAGATTGGTAGGAATGGTTGGACTCAATGATCCGGTGGATCTCTTCCAACCAGATGATTCTTTGATTCTATGATTCTATGCTTGGGCAGATGGAAAGCCTTCAGCTGTGTGACTCTGATACTGCTGGAGATGCCTTCCTGGTCCAGCGGAAACCTCAAGACCTGGGGTTTAACTGCCAGCAGGGAGGGTGGCTGCTGCTAGCAAAGGCAGAGTTTTCCCTACTCTTAGCCCTTGAACTTGGTAAC
>WAAB01023971.1:622795-636403 GCA_013389865.1 Piaya cayana | reverse complement strand
AGCTAACCTAGGTATCCTTAGACATATTTAGGAGGAAATTGACAAGCAATCTTTCAGACACCTGCATAAAGAAAATTTATTTCCAAACCTTCACCACCATGGTGGAAGACAAAAAAAAGCAATTCAAGCAAACCTACACCTGTCTCCAGAAGCCTGACACAGCAAACATCTTCCTCTGTATGAGCAGGAAGCGAGCAGCTATGTGTTATTTTGGACTTGAATATCTTGATAACCTAACTACTGAGAGATCTCTTGGCTATCTCCCAATTGCAGCAGTGGCAGATTTTAATTGACAAGACACTCTCCCTTGGGCCAAGATAGTCCCATTTATGATAAATGGGTGTTTACTATTTATATCTTGCACACTACAATTTATATGAAGACCAACAGGTAACTGGAAAAAGACTTAGAAAATCCTAGCTCTAGAAGGAACCTAAAGAAATTTAGCCCAATCTCCTACCCAAAGTTGGGTTAAAACTGAATTTAGACTTGGCTGCTCAGGGCTTTCTTGAAAACTTGACTTCCAAGGATGGAGACAGTACAACCTCTCTGTGCAGCCTGTTTCTACACTTAATTATCCTGAGAGTGATTTCTTCCTTTATCCATTATGGATCTCTCATTTCAATTTATGGCTGTTGTCTCATTCTCCCACTGTGCACAACATACAGACACAGATTACATCTTCTTGACTATGTGCTCAGAGGTATGGGAAAGCTGCTGTTAGGTGTTCTTCACCCAGTCCCCAGACTTAACAAGCCCAAGCTCCTCAGCCTCTACTCACAGACAAGGGCTCCAGCCCCACACCACCTTGGTGGCATTCTGCTGAACTTATTCAAGAAGAACTGAGGACACCAGCCTGGACACCGTATTCCAGGTGGGATCTAGCAAGGGCTGATTATACAGAAAGAAAAGTCTTCACATGGTTTATCAGTCCCTGGATACAGCTCCACACACTTAGCTTTCATTGCTAGATAAAAAGACAACCAAGATTAGTGTAGAGGCTCCCAAGGATGCCATCTTGGTATGCTTAGCATAGTAACCTTCACTGGCTTCAGTTCACAGATGATTACAAGGTCTTACCCCACTCACTGCCTTATTCTGATGCTTAGGCTGATAAAGAGTTCATTAACTATCCAAAAGAAAAAGTAACCAAACTCACAGGAGTACAACCACATATCCTGGATTGCTTCTCACTGCATCTGCAGCCAACCATAAAAACAGAGCAGGTTTCTGGGAGTACGTGCCACAAGTTTACACGGTCTCTCATTTGTTAAGTAAAATTTTCTTAATTCACAGGTATTATAGAAGTTCTAGCTAACCTCTCAATTAATTGCAGTGGGCAATCTAATAAAAGGACATTTCAGAAGACTGTTGAGTGTTTGACATGTGCATAAAACACAAGTAATAAACAGACTCAACTGCCTTAATGAAAAAAGTGTAAGGAAAAACAACCCCAGACTTAAAAGGGTAATCCCACAGTATTTTTAAAAATCTTAAGAGTTATTATCTTTATGCACTCCAAAATGCTCAAGTTGCACTTTAAAACATGCTGGTCTCCTCTGATGTCTCAGTTTGGACCTTACCTGGACTTTTTTGATAGTTTATTTCTGATCAAGAATTCTGAAGTTGCAAAACCTCCTTAAGAAATTTTCTAACAAAAGTATCAGTTTAAATTAGTTTTCCAGTTCTGACAAAGAAAGCCTGAAACTGCTAAAAATAAACATTACCTATTTTGTTACTTTTATCCTCAATGTTTCGGTTGTTATAAATGCATGGAAAAAAATATTTTAACGGAATAAGTGAATCAGACCAAAATGCAGTGCCTGAGAGTCACTGGCAAGCTGGAATGGAAAACCTCAAACCTAAGCAAGAACTACACGGCTCTTGGGCAGCTGCATGCTGCTCAGTCACACATGGGCAGCAGGTGAGCCTGCAGAAACTATAGGTAGCTCTTCGTACCTTTGTACCTCAAAGCCCAAGCTCAGAAAACCTGCAAGACAAACTGAAAAGGTGTGCACACAAACCAACATAAATGAAAAAAAGGATCACCATCTATAATGACTACTCAAAGCCGGATGCTTTCATTTTGTTGCCTTAGTAAAGCCTCATGGGTTAATAAACTTCTGTGGGCCTGTCCCACCATTTACAGAACCTGACCTGTGCAGGCAACTCTTCTTTTGCTGCTGCATGGTAAGAAAACCTACAGCTGAACTTAGAATTATGCACTGCTACAAGTGGAGGTGACACTATACCATTTCCTTATCTAACTACATCCTCCCTCAACCAACATAGAACCATAGAACAGTTTGGTTTGGAAGGGACCTTAAAGGTCATCCAGTTCCAACCCCCCTGCCATGGTCAGGGACACTTCTCACTAGATCAGGCTCAAACCCCATTCAACCTGACCCTGAACATCCCCAGGGCAACCACAGCTTCCCTGGGCAACACGTGCTAGTGCCTCACCACTTTCAGTGAGGAAATTCCTCCTTACATCAAGCCTAAGTCTGCCCCTCTCCAGTTTATACCTGTTCCCCTGTTCCCCCTCATCCTACCACCACAAGCATTTATGAATAGGTTAGGTTTTGAACAGCATATTATTCTTTTCTGCTATTATTATGTATTCCTAAGCCTGAGAAAAGCTGAGCTGTTTTCACCAGCCAATTGCAACAGCTTCTATGGCACACTTTAACCTCGCCATAAGACAATTAAGCAATGGAACAAGCTACAAACTGCTACTTTTACTTAAGAGGACTTTTAATGAGAATAGTTCCCCAAGACACTTCTAAATGGAAGCTACCATAGCCCCTTGCATGAATATTGCTATTTTCCTTACAACGTTCTAACACACTGGGAAATGCAGCTTGCTACCCATTATGCCAGAAATTATGAACAACACAGTTGCTATGATATGGTGGATGGTTCATTTTAAATAGTAACTAGACTACAAAGCTATAAATTTGGAAAGGCATCTTGATCCCAACACACTAACACATTGAAGAAAGACTGCTTATGGAGATATATACACAGATATGTAATAAAGTCCACTGCAGCTCCTCTGAAGCTGCCTTCCAAGAATACCTCAGTTCTTTCACCCTGATAGTGATTTTAGCCTCATAATGATCACTCCAGGCAGTCTGGAAGGTCTTATTTTCACATCTCTACAGTGAGGATAATTATAATACAGCAGCTTGGCTAAAACTAGAAAGTGACCTACCTGCTAACAATGGCTTTGGCCACTGGGGCACCTCAACACTCTGAGACAAACTTTCAGTCCACAGTATGTCTAATTCAGCAAAAGAATAAGTTGTTACACTTCCTCTGTCACAGAATTGTAAAACAGTTTGGGCTGGAAGGGACCTTAAGCATCATCTAGTTCCAACCCCCCTGCCACAGGCAGGTACATGCCCCACCAGACCAGGCCACCCAAAGTGGCACCCAGCCTGGCCTTGAACACCTCTGGGGATGGGGCAGCCACAGCTTTCCTGGGCAAACTGTGCCAGTACCTCACCATCCTCATAATGATGTTCTTCCTTATGCCTAGTCAAAATCTGCCCCTCTCCAGTTTATACCCATTGCCCCTCATCCTGTCACTACCAGCCTTTGTAAACAGTCCCTCCCCAGCTTTCTTGTAGCCCTTTGGATACTTGGCAGGTCGCTATAAGGTCTCCCCGGAGCCTTCTCTTCTCCAGCCTGAGGAACTCCAGCTCTCTCAGCCTGTCCTTGTCCAGAAGGTGCTCCAGCCCTCTGATCATCATTGTAGTCCTCCTCTGGACCCGTTCCAACAGCTGCTGAACTGAAAAGCACTTCCTCAGCTTCTCCAACCATGATTTTGTGCTTTAACCTGTTTGTTTTGGTTTGTTTGTTTTGGTTTTTTTTCCTTGCCCGGTCTGCCTCCTACACCAAACACCTGAAAACACGACAGGAGACGGAACAACCACTAACGCTACCGAAGAATCGAGGCGGTTGAAGCCAGAGCTCCGCCGCAGGAGTACAATTAGAAAACGGGAAAGCTCCNCCAGGGCAGAGCCGCAGGGCAGCCGCCGGTCCTTACTAAGGAGAGAACTTTGTAGGTGTTGGGGTCCTTGCTCTTGCCGGCGGGAGCTCTCTCCGGCTCCTCGGCCACCTCCATGGCCGGCAGCATGGGCACCGCCGCGCCCGGCAGGGCGCCGTCCTCCGCCCCGGCCCCGCCGAGGCGCTTCCCGCGGGGCTTCCCCGCTGCCTGCTGCCCGTTCCCCTGCATGCCGCGGCCGCCCGGACCTCCGCTCGCCGCCGCCGAGACCCTTTATAGCCCGGTGGCCCCGCCCCGCCCCGCCCGCCAGCTCCCGGTTTCCCCCCCAACTCGTCCCCGCAGGGCACGGAGGGGCAGCCGCCCCGCTCCGCTCCATCTCTCCCCGCGGGGGACGGAGCGGCTGCCGCCCGGCCCGCCCCCTTCGCGCAGGTGAGCAGGCGGAGGGGCGGCCTCGGAGGCCGCTGTGACTTCCCGCTGCTCCGAAATAGCCGCCGGGGGAGGGCGCCGGGCCGCGTTCCCTAGGCCGGGCGAGCCCCGCGGCGGCAGCGGGGGCGGCGCAGGTGTGCGGGGCGGCCCGCGCGCAGCCGCCAACCGGGCGCGTTCGCAGGACCCGAGTTCTCGGCGGCTGTTTATTGCCCGTCGCCTCCGCACGGAGAAGGTGCTGCTGCCCCTGCCTCCTCGGCCCTTCCCGGAGGNGACTCGCTCCAGAGCGTCAACAGCGGGCACCGTCGTGGCCTTTCCAGGGGACGTTTCTAATTGGGGTGGTTTCAGGTTCAGTGCCTCCGGGCTAGGCTGTGCTCAGAGGGTGCGGCGGTGTTAGGAGAGAATTTGTACTTGGGTACCGTTCTGCGTCCTGTGTTTAGACGTGCAGTGCATTTCTCCACAGTATTAGAATCATTGGAAAAGACCTTTGAGTCCAACTGTACCTGTCCACTGCTAAACTATATCCCTGAGCACCTCATCTACCTGTCTTTTAAATACCTCCAAGGACAGGGACTCGACCACCTNGAAGAGGCCAGCTCCCTCCTCTCTACAACCTCCCTTCAGGTATTTGTAGAGAGCAATGAGGTCTCCCCTCAGCCTCCTCTTCTCCAGGCTAAACAGCCCCAGCTCTCTCAGCCGCTCCTCATAAGGCCTGTTCTCGAGCCCCTTCACCAGTTTTGTTGCTCTTCTCTGGACTCGCTCCAGAGCGTCAACAGCGGGCACCGTCGTGGCCTTTCCAGGGGACGTTTCTAATTGGGGTGGTTTCAGGTTCAGTGCCTCCGGGCTAGGCTGTGCTCAGAGGGTGCGGCGGTGTTAGGAGAGAATTTGTACTTGGGTACCGTTCTGCGTCCTGTGTTTAGACGTGCAGTGCATTTCTCCACAGTATTAGAATCATTGGAAAAGACATTTGAGTCCAACTGTACCTGTCCACTGCTAAACTATATCCCTGAGCACCTCATCTACCTGTCTTTTAAATACCTCCAAGGACAGGGACTCGACCACCTCCTTGGCAGCGTGTTACAGTGCCAAATAACCCTTTTGGTGAAGAAATTTTCCCTAATGCCTAATCTGAACCCCCTCTGGCGCAACTTGAGGCCGTTTCCTTTCCTCCTATTCCTTGTTACTTGGGAAAAGAGACCAATATCCACCTCACTACAACCTCCTTTCAGGTAGTTGTGGACAGTGATAAGGTCTCCCCTCAGCCTCCTTTTCCTAGTCTGAACAATCCCGGTTTCCTCAGCCACTCCTCATAAGACTTGTTCCCCGGCCCCTTCAGCATCATTGCCCTTCTCTGGACGCAGTCCAGAACCTCAATGTCCTTCTTGTAGTGAGAGGCCCAAACCCAAACACAGTATTTAAGATGCAGCCTCACCAATGCTGAGTACACACAATCAGTTCCCTGGTCATGCTGTTATTTCTGATGTGAACCAAGATGCCATTGGCCTTCTTGGCCACCTGAACACACTGCTGGCTCATATTCAGCCAGCTGTCAATCCACACCCCCAGGTCCTTCTCTGCCGCGCGGCTTTCCAGCCACTCTTCCCTAAACCTGTGGCATAGCATGGGGTTATTTTGTTCCCAAGTGCAGGACCTGGCACTTGGCCATGTTGAACTTCATACCGCTGGTTGCAGCCCATCAATCCAGCCTGTCCAGATCCCTCTGTGAATTCAGCTCTGCTGTTTGGCAGGGAAGAGATGTGGCATTAGCATTTTTACCAACCGTCTCTGACCATGGGGACAGTTGGTTCATTCCTCATGTGTAGGAGTAGCATCAAGATTCTTAAAGAATGCTTAAGCTTAACATTGGTAGAAGTATCTCTTTTGTGATTATTTCTTAAGTTATTATAATAGGTATAGTTATATATATTGACATTAGACATAGTCTTTCATTTCTAATGTGATGATGGGTTTGATTTCCTAACGCTTGATTTCCTAGGGTAGATTTATTTTGACTTACTGTACTCAGAAAAGAGTGGTACTTGCATAGTTTTTTACAAGATTGGTGTTTTCTGAAAAATACCAGTAGTGAAATGAAAATTTCCTTTGGAAAGGGTTTTGATCCCTCTTAAAATTTTATTGCTCTGTTTTCTATTTCAGCTGAGTTGCATAGTCAAGCTGCCACTACAATCTTCCTTTAAAATAAATTGTAAAAATAGCATTTATGCAACTGCTGGTCTAGAGTGCTGCTACAGCTCACAACATATTGGAGCTTACTGCAGAGCTCCCTGCTTATGCCTGTTGTCATCTAGTGAGATTCCATAGGTGCAATCTTGAGATCTTTTGCAACTGATTGCAAAGAAAAGAAAAAGGCAACAAACTGTGAGAATGAAGCTCTTGAATCTATGGTAAAAGTCTCCTTTATTCCTTTAATGTGCCATTTCAAACAACTGTCCAACTGAGCAGCCATTACTATACACTCAAGGGTTTTGACATTTGAACTATTGAAAAATGTAAATTGAGCACTGATAGTCTGATAATTTTAAAACACTCGTGAAAACTGACATACTGAAATTGTTGGGTTTTTTCAGTGAATGTTGTTCTAATAATCAGCACAAGAAGAGGCAGTAACAACCCCACTTTTTTCCCCCTAAAAATGAAGAGACACTGCAATCACGTTTTAAGTTCAGGTTTTAAGTTAAAATATTCTTTTTCTTTCTGTTTTCAGTCACACTGTCAGGAAAGAAAATGCCTTCCTCTCCGCTACCAACCCCCTCCTCTTCCCCCTCCCCCCAAAAAAATTAAAAATCAGAGACAATTAAAAGCTTTCAGGTGTTTTTTTTACAAATAATGAAAACTTAATTTTCATGGTTTCCTATGTAGAAAGATGTTTTCTGATTAATTTTAAGAATAAGTCAAATAGATATCTGCTTTCTTGTCCCTGTGTAAGTCATCCACTCAACTGTTTGAACAGTATGTACTGATGATTCCATGGAAATTATGTATCACTGCATCGCAGACAAAACTATCCTTTTTTCCATAGACAGAGTGGATGCTCTGCAGCTGGAGCTAACTTCTGAGTTGTTCACTCAGTAACCATTAATGGTAACTTCCCTGTGTACAGATATTCATGAAACACTCTCAATTTCCTCATTTCTTTCTGTCAATACAAACAGCCAAGGCCCTTCAGGTTAAGCATGGCAAGTAATTAACCAGCATGGAAAGTAATCTACCAGCTGACTGACAGGGTGCCAAGGTACTCTAGACAAAAGGAGAAGGGAAAACCAGAAAGCACTAAGTTTTAACGCTGAAGAAAGAGAGTGAAAAGTCTTTTCTCTTGAATGCGGGGGGAAGAGTTTAAACATTTCCAGTGTTAAAACTTCAGGAAATCTACAGCTTCTTGATCCCTTAGGGAGGAGATAGTTAAATCAACAAATCTGTGACAAAAGACATTATTGTGCAATGAATTAATTGCAGGAATTTATGAGGTTGCAAATCCAAGTTGCAAATCCAAATTCCAAAGCTGGCTATTTCAGCAGAGACGAAGGAAGATTTTGAGGAAGCCGGAGTTGCTGCCAGTGCAGCTGCTGCCTCCAGCTGTGGCTGACACTGGCTTTGTGTTTCCAAGCTTTATCTGTGAAGGGAGTCATCAGAGAGGGTCAGTTTTAGTTTGTCATTCAGCCTTTAGCAGCTGCAGGGTAAACAAATGAACGTAAATGATATAGTAGGAGAGAATGGTAAACATAGGGTGTGTTCCACCTGCTGCATCTCAGAGTTTGTGACATTTCTCACTGGCATTTTTTTAGCTTGATAAAACCTCCACCAAATGTCTGCATCTTAGAAAGACCAGAGCAAATACCAAGAACCCACAAAACCCTTGTCTGACCTCAGTTTGTGAGTTGGCTATGGCACCAATAGGAATTATAAGCTTGCAGCTGAGGGTGTAAATTGCACCTTGTTGCATGAGTGGGATATTCACTCACTCCAGACAGAGTGTGGAGGCCTTGCTGCTCTCACAGCAGGAAGGCAGCCTGAGCTTGTGAGGAGAGGAGTACCATCCTGCAGGGTTGCCTGTGATAATCAACCGCAGGCTGGCTGGGTCTTGACCTTTAAATTGTAGTATAAAACTCCCAGCAGTTGGTGGTTGTGGCAACTATTTTGTGTTGATTGTCTCTAGCCCTCAGGAAAATTTCTGTAGCCATAAAGAAAGGACTAAGAGCCTGAAGCTGCTTGTTGAAGAACATTGCTGCTCTGTGTAACACTGGACACTATACCTTATGGGAAATAATGAAGCTCTGCTTCTCATCTCCTGCTGTGAGGACTTCTCTGGTGTTGTTGCATGACTATTCTAAAAATCAATGAAAAATGAGCAGTTATCACAGTTTCTGAGATATCCTCCTGGTGAGTTTTAATTAGTATTCAAAGTATGTCTAAAACTTTAAAAAATGGAAGAAATCTCTACTAAAAGGGGCAAACAGAAATGGAGGTATATCTGAAACCGTTTTATTATGTCTGGCAGTAATGCTTAAGATGAAGCCTGGAATCCCATGGCATTTATGGGAACATCAAATCATGTGAACTGAACTGTGTTTTTCAGGTTTATATTTGTAAAACCAGTATCAAGAGATAGTAGACAGCTGAGCAGAGATCCAAGACACAAGGGCAGGGTAAAGTTTCAGGACACAAAATGCAAGACTCAAGTTCTGAATTTCCCATTACATTGTCTCTTTGTCAGGAAAAAAAATTACTTAGTACTTTTTATCTACTTGTTTCAGAATCTGTTACATTTACCTTCCAACATACCCCATACTTTTCTGACAAGTACACAAAGGAAAGCTTTTTGCAAAGAATTACCCATTTGGGGTTGTTCTGCTGGTCTTCAAGAAAAATACATGGAAAATGTAAGGAAAATAAATGAATCACATAATATAATCGGTATCAATGAAAAATGAAAAATCCTGTCTGATCTTAGTCTTAGATTGGCATATATTATTGCAATTTGATGACTATTAATCTGCAGTTATTAGATTGCTGGCAACAATACATGCAAACTATAGAAAGCCTTTATTATAGCAAGAGAAAATACTTCCTTGACAGTGATTTCTGCCCTGTATAAAAATGTCTTTATTTGATTTCAGAAATAAAAGACCTTCATGCCTCTAAACTATAAAGTCCTGACATGATGACAATGCATTGGCAATATTTGGTGGGAAGCACATTATGGAATCATAGGATGCTTTGGGTTGGAAGGGACCTTTACAGGTCATCTAGTCCAATCCCCCCAGGGACACCTTCAACTAGACCAGGTTGCCTATCCAACACGGCCTTGAATGTTTCCAGGGATGGGGCCTCCACTAGCTCCCTGGACAACATGTTCCAGTGTTTCACCATCCTCACTATAAAAAATGTCTTCCTTATATCCAGTCTAAATCTACCCTCCCATAGTTTAAACAATTACTCCTTATATGTCACAACAGACCCTGCTAAGAAGTCTATAAATAGTCTTCCCTATAGGCCCCCTTTAAGTACTAGAAGGTTGCTATAAGGTTTCCCTGCAGCCTTCTCCAGACTGAACAACCCCAATTCCCTCAGCCTGTCCTCATAGGAGAGAGGCTCCAACCCTCTGATTATCTTCGTGGGCCTCCTCTGGACTCACTCTTAACTCCTTCTTGTGCTTAGGGCTCCAGAGCCGGACACAGTACTCCAGGTAAGGTCTCACCAGAGCTGAGTAGAGTGGCAGAATCACCTCCCTCAGCTTGCTGTCCACGGGTTTTTGGTTTTGTGTTTTTTTTTTTTGTTGCAGCCAGGGATATGATTGGCCTTCTAGGCTTCAAGTGCACACTAAAATGTTTGAATACTTCAATGTTACCCAAGTAGTCATTCATTATGCTGTTGTCAGTGTGATCTCTCTTAGCAAACACAGTTCTAATACCTAATCTACCAACCATACCTAGGTGGTCTGCACAAGCCTGTTACCAGGAAGGATACTTCTGTACCTACGGAGGAAAAATTGCAGGATGTCTACCAGCTAGAAGAAAAAACCCTGAAAAACATCGTAATAACGTAACTGGTCCAGTGGTTTCTTGAACACCTGAAAGGTTGAATCATTGCTGCTTCTATTGAGATTAAAACTGATGTTTATCAGTCTGAGAGGAGTCCTCAAAAACTGTAACATCTACTGCATCAAGCTAGCAATTTAAAGAAGATAAAATATTCTTTCACAAGTTAAATGTTGTGTTATGGTTTAAGCTAGATAAAAACAGAAGGCATAGTTGTGTTCTCGTCTGTGTTGCACTTTACATGATATAGAAAGTCTACAACTAACTCCTGTTTCAATTTCTGCCTTAAAACTCATTTCTTAGAAGACATGTGTAACAAATTGGTGATCTGGAAGACATGTAGAGAGGATGTTGTGGAAGTTCAACAACTAACTCTCCTCCAAAACAGATATATTCCTTAGGCCCAGCTTCATCATCCTAAATCACACTGAGAAATCCCCTTACATCTTTGATTTTTGACAACTCATAGTGGGCAAGATTCAATACAAACGGGGATCAGGTTTAAAAAAAAAGGCTTTCAAAATAGTTGGTCAACCGAGGACAGAGATTTGAAAATATGCCTAAGGGGTTTAGGACTACACATCCTCTATCTCTAGACAGATTTATATTCCTGAATCACATAAACAGTTTTGAAATTCAGCATTATTTCATGTCTGAGAGTACAACAGCTGCTGTACTAATTCGAGTTAAACAGTGGCCAAAGATCTCCAGCTTGGAAGACGTTTGAGCCAGAGGGAATGTCTCCTGCTAAATAATAGTCAAGATAATTTTTCATCATATCTAAACACTTTTTGAAGACATGCACACTCACAGTATCTACCCCATTCTGCAGTAGGAAGTTTTGCAGTTTAATTCTTGGTGCCTGAAGAAATATGTCTTTAAATTTTAGTATGTATTGTTATCATGTAAAATATGTAGGTCAATGTAATTTGATAAAGTCCTATGCCCTGTATAGTAGTAGTACCAATCAGATGCTGCATATCCCTTTTTCAACAGTTTCAGGCATTGGCATTCACTACGTTTTTACTGGAAGCAAGTGCATGGAATACCAAGTTTGTATTTCACTGCAGGAACAACATCCATGTTGTATGAACATCTTAAAATGTCAACAGAGCAATATTCCAGAAAATATCTTTACTTTTGAAAAGTACACAGAATGATGTTTTAAGACTGGCTGCACTGAATTGTCATGAAAAAAAAGGCTATTATTTTCACAATGCAAGTTGTTTCTTCCAGTGTTTTAACAGACCACAAATGATCCAGGATCTTCTTGTACTTTTAAGGAAACATCTAGTATTGTGAAATATGATATTATGCAATAAGATCCACAAAAATTAAAATGCTATGTGCAGGGATAAAAAAGAGAGCTACCATTTATTCTTCCTTTCAGAAAAAAAATATGAAGGCACAATACAGAAGTTTAAACATCATTAACATTAACATTGTTAACAGAAATGTTGTACTTGACAAGTATAATTTTAAGACCAACTGGAAAGTCAAGAGATAGAGATCTCCAGAAGGGAAGGAGAGGACCACCTGGGAGGAAAGAGATGGGAAACCTTATCTTTGTTTTTCAATGCTGCAGATACTGTTTCTCACTAATCTGAAGTTCAGCGCTGTATATAGTTAATGAGGTGATCAGATCCAATAGAACAAATCACCTAATGAAATCTGTTTGGTGTTTGGATCAAATTTCTCCTCCATAAAAGGAAATCCATAAAGCCTCCAAGTAATTTGAATAGATGCAGCATTTCTATGATTCAGAGTAATGACAACAACAAATACTCCATGATTCTGGAGTCTTGCTGATCTCAATGTCTTCACTAGGCATCTGTTTTGCAATCCTGTTTCCAAACACTTTTGAAAGCATAAACACTTGAAGGACAAAACATTAGTATATAAATTTTAATCAATCATGAATTTTAGAGCTCTCTAGTAATCTTTAAGTAAGATTTCTCAGACAGATTATAACTCTTTACCAATAGAAACAACTATCTAACATCAGAGTTTTACATGTTATTGCTACCACGAATAAATGCCTGTCCTTGTAGGTATGCTTCTTTAGATTGCCACCATTTAAAAATTAATATGTTCAACTAAACCCAACTGTGTATTTTAAAGGAGGTTGAATTGACTCAACATGGATGTTAGTTGTATCTAAAAGTCATTTTACCCTCACTCATGAAAGAAATAGGATGTGTTTTTAGTGAATGTTTATCTTTGTCTGGGAAAGTTTTTCACTGAAAGTTCAAAGAACTCTATGGACTAGATATCTTGGCCACATAATGTATAAGTTAGTGGCAATCCAGTTTATCTCAGACTAGCTGATTAAGTTTCTGAAGAATTGTTTGTCTTTGGAAGGCGTCTTACTGTAACACTTTCAAGGTGTTAACTCACCACAGGCTCAGCATGGTACTTACTTCTGAATTGCAGCATGATTTGCAGACAAAGCATCTGAAGAGTAGTGTTAGCTGACATTTTGAAGATAGCAAAGCATTTGTGCCAAGATGCTTCTTTGTTAGTTACCCCTTTAGACTTGTTTAGTGTCAGTAACGATGACAGTGTTCCTAGACAACAACTTAATGCATAGTGGTATCCTGTGACAGATGGTTAGAACTGTTAATCAAACAGCTAGAGATCTTATATTTTGAATCTCAAGTCATGTTATTAATATATCCTATTTAGAAAAAGGTCCAGAGTTTATTTTGATTTGCTCTTCATGGAGAAGAGGGGAGGAGGGCAAGCTGTTCCTTAATATGAAGTAATTATGTGCTTTAACTGACAATCAGAAGTCATTGCCCATATTCTAGCTTAGCAATCCACCATGCCCCATGGGCTTTCAGAACATGTACAAAAAAATTATGAAACAAAGAAAACTTTGGGCACGGCTCCATTCTTCTTCATGGCATTCTTAGAGAGCAACAGGAGTGTCTAAGAAGGTTCTGTAAATGCAGATTTGCTTTTAAACAGAAACAACACAGACTATTTCCCCATGTAGACAAGCCACAGTTTCTTCACCTCACAGAGATGTTCCTACTGGCTTTTGTCACAGTCTTCTTTAACAGCACAGTGTACAGTATGTGAGTCCCAACCCCTGGAGAACAGGCCTTATGAGGAGCG
>WAAB01023971.1:566529-622739 GCA_013389865.1 Piaya cayana | reverse complement strand
TATGATTCTGTCTCTTTCCATGACTCACATTTCTCTAACATGAGGAAATCCAACTCATAACCCTGGGATCAGTCAGGAAGTCTGACTTGATAAGGGGGCTTACTTGCATAAGACCAACACCTGGGGCTCCCACCACAACCTGGTCTCTCAATACAACCATAAGTCCCAGAAATGAACTTGTAAATTGGAACCAGGTAATAAGATGGAATGACTCCCAAACATCAATGACCAGTCCCAGCATTACCACTGCCCTTGTGCTTTAAACAGCCTGTACTTTGTTTACAAAAAAAGCCTACATGTTAGCAAATATTACTGTTTAGCTTCTCCTCTTATCATGGGAAGATAGATATTAATGGAATAGATTTTGAAGATGAAAGGAAAATATTACTATATCCCTTTCTGTTTGTGAGCTTGTAGTCTCAAAGTACATGCCAGATATCTATCTTTTTGAAGTTTTATATGAAGAGCAGAGATAAATAAGCATTAATTGCACCTTATGAACTATGTAAATACTGAATCCTTGCAAGGCTTACATGAGAATCATTTGGAATAACCTTTCAACAAAAGCTACGAGACAGTAAATCTTCTCATTTTTCCCCTTTGTGGCATGAAAATTTGAACCTCCAGCATACCAGTTTTAGCTCATGCAGTCGCTCAAGCATATAAAACTATTTCCCTCTCATCCTCTTTCTGAGGTTATTTCTCAACCATTGGTGTTTATCTTATACATTGTGTGTCCCCAGGATAATTGAAAAAATTGAAAAAGAAAGATAGAATTTTTTTTTCAACTACTCTGTAAGTCTGCAAATGATAAAATGGGCAAGTCTTTCTACTGTCCTGCATCCTAGGATAACACCTAAGTAGTCATCTGCCACTAACGAAACAATGATACTGATGAATAGTAATCAACAAGTGCACCCTGTATCCAAAACAATAAGGAGGCAGGGACCCAGCTGTTGTCTCACTCAGTCAATCAGCTCTCACATACAGATAATTTAATAGGCCTTTGGACTCATGCATTTCTTCTCCATCTTCTGACCAACTGCTGTCAGTGGATATAAATGGGAATGTCCTTCAAGATAGCTTCTCTACAATTAAGGCTTCTGAGAAAATTCAATAACTACCATATCCTCCGTTATGTGTCTGACATCTTTTTAGACAGGCTGCCTCACCCCAGTTTCTGTGTACCTTCCAGCTAAAATTCACCTATCATTTTCTTATGAGGAATTGGAGTAGGATTTTGGCAAAGACAACAAGGACAACAGCATAAGTTTTGAATGTGCTGAAGAGGAAAGTCGTGGCAGAAATGCTGTGCTCGAAAAAGTCCCCTGTCCTTGGAGACTCTTTAGGGCTTCAGAAACACGCATTCTGCACCAGGTCCAAGCCATCTTTTAGATGAGGAGAGCAGTCAGACAGAAAGGCAACAAAACAAGTAGTAGGTTGGTTGTTAAGACACTCAGCCAAGTTGTACAAAATCCAACATCAAGCTTGTGCTTGCAAGCTACTCCAGCTATGGATTTTGCCACCTCAGCCAGCATGGAACAATGTGACTGTCAGCCAGGAGTCGATGAGTTCAGGTTGTTTGTCAGCTCAGGAGGAGCCTGAAAAAAAATGTCATGGAGATGGTGTGTTGGCATTTAACCTAGTTGGCAATCTAATTGTTTGGCTGACAAGGTTGTGGTCAGACACCACTGGAAACAAATTCAGACTGTGCAAAATTGTTTGATTTCAGTGAGCTGACTGACTCACAACAGTGTCAAAAAGACCCCACAATCCAACTAAAATTTATTAAGTTTTTTCTGTCCAATTCTATCTATGTCCTTTTTCCCCCTAACTAGCCAAAGGCATTTTGTACAGACATATTTCAGCTCATCATGACATCTCCTGTTGTTCCGTATCAGAGATACTCTCTCTCACATTTCTTGCAGACTCTGTGCAAAACAGTCAGTAAAGTCAAATACAGGAAGGGGGAATCGATGAGTTGCATTACAACTCCACCCTTGGAATAAAGGACCCTTCAACCCTCCCACCTCCTTTTCCTTAGTCATTCACACGCATACTTCCCAAAGTAAAGAAAGTAGGGAACAGTTTTCCTAGCCAAATGTTTAGGAAGATGATTCACGAGCAGTTGAACTAAAGCAGGAGCGGACGTTGGAAATGCTGGCATGAGCAGTGCTTGTACAAATCCTGGCAATGCAGATACATTTTATTTGAATTACAATAAACCCAGGAAAGTTTCTCAGCTTCCCAACTATGAAGACTTTCTATATCAATCTCTGTTAAGTATCCTTGAGCACTGTCTCAATCAGATTGATCTTGCATTTCCTTTCTACAGTAAAAAAGTCTTTTTTAATCTTTCATTTACTTGTTATTCATTGAGGCAAAGAATACTGATCCAACTAGGTCACAGAATCACACAGAATCACTGGGCTGGAAGAGACCCACTGGATCATCGAGTCCAACCACTCCCACAAAACACTAAACCATGTCCCTCAGGACCCCGTCCACTCGTAACTTAAACACCTCCAGGGAAGGTGAATCAACCACCTCCCTGGGCAGCATATTCCAGTGCCTAATGACCCTTTCCGTAAAAAACTTCTTCCTAATCTCCAACCTAAACCTCCCCTGGCGGAGCTTGAGGCCATTCCCCCTTGTCCTGTCCCCTGACACCTGGGAGAAGAGGCCAGCTCCCTCCTCTCTACAACCTCCCTTCAGGTATTTGTAGAGAGCAATGAGGTCTCCCCTCAGCCTCCTCTTCTCCAGGCTAAACAGCCCCAGCTCTCTCAGCCGCTCCTCATAAGGCCTGTTCTCGAGCCCCTTCACCAGTTTTGTTGCTCTTCTCTGGACACTCTCCAGAGCGTCAACATCCTTCTTGTGCTGAGGGGCCCAGAACTGGACACAGTACTCAAGGAGCGGTCTCACCAGTGCCGAGTACAGAGGGAGAATAACCTCCCTGGACCTGCTGGTCACACCATTTCTGATACAAGCCAAGATGCCATTGGCCTTCTTGGCCACCTGGGCACACTGCTGGGTCATGTTCAGTCGGCTGTCGACCAATACCCCCAGGTCCCTCTCCTCCTGGCAGCTCTCCAAACAGACCTCACCCAGCCTGTAGCTCTGCATAGGGTTGTTGTGCCCCAGGTGCAGGACTCGGCATTTGGCTGAGACAGTTCTCTGTTATCATGGATAACTGTGTAATTCACGCCGATTCATTGGTTGACCAAGCCCTCTCTTAGAAGAATTTTTGTTTATCCCTTGCAGTTTTCATTGAGTAACTCTTTCAGAAGCTTACTGGTGTGAGTCTGTCTTCCATTTTCCAGGTGGAATCTACCTCTAGCAAGTTTCTATATAATTTTAACTCTCTTGTGCCTACATTATTGTATATCATATATAGCTCTGGGTTTTTTTTCTCTGCTGTTCATCATTAATATAGCTGCTAGCAATACACCTAGAAAGGTTTATCTCCTTTCAGGTTCTGGGTTTGCCCTGTTAAACAAGACAAGCTTTTAAAGTCTCGTTTATTGGGAAGAGATTAAAGTAGGTAAGAATATAGGGACTTAATTTCTCCTATCATAACAGGACCCTTCCTTCACTCCTGCTCCAAATTGAAATCAGCTCCAAATTGAAACTGAACTAATCAGTTCTTTAGTAACTAGAATTACAGCATTCTCTTACAGTTTGAAGCACCCTTCACATACTAAATAGCAACAAAAATGTATCATCAATGTGCATTAGCCAGCCTTACATCAAGTGTCCCATTCTTTTTCACTTAGAAGCAAGCTTTTGGAAAGGTTAAGAGACTGCTGCTCTGGGCGATCTCTGTACCGGCTTCAGGATGACCAAGACCACTTTCTCAGAAGCTCCTTGTGCCTTCTAGCCTGAGCTGGCCAAACCTGTAAGCAGCTTTATATGATACCACACAGAATAAATTTTTAAAGGAGAAATTTCCCAGTTCTTGGTTTTGTCTCCTCTGCTTGGCCATTAGGGCATCACCGCAGCTGTCACTCAGTCCAGTCAAGCCCATGTGACTATATAAACACCAATACACATGGAACACCTCATTTGATTCCAAAGCAATACATAGAAGCTGACAGCAATCCACAGGTGACACAGAGCAGTTAAAAAGCAGATGGATTTTCAGAGACCAAGAGGAAATCACAGTTTTCTTCAGTTTTACCTCAAAACTCAGTAAACAATCCAAGATGCCACACAGGAAAACCCCTGTGAATAAATACCACACTGGTGTGTCATGTCCTCTATATCATTATCCCATGCTAAAGCTACCCAGAACACTCCGCAGCTTTGTTGGACAAGAAGTAGACTCTGGATTCAGTGATTCATAAAGTAGATACTTTAACCAGAACACGTGAAGCTTGTCAGTACTATTTTTCTCTGCAGTAATTTTGTATCAATTGCAGTGTAGAAACATGGTTTAGTGTTTGATAGGAATGGTTGGACTTTATGATCTGGTGGGTCTCTTCCAACCTGGTTATTCTGATTCATATCACACAAAATATAATATAATAGAAGACAAATTCCTGAAAAGAGATATAACCTTTCTTACAAAGGGTTTAATAAAGTTCCCTAGCTGTTCCAGAAATCTGTAGACAATTGCCCTTTTGACTTCATGTCATTAATCAGTTGTGTTTTACCAGGACCCTTTTCTACAGCAATCATCCAGCAAATTTGTCAGGCATTATTACAGCAATATGTCCATGGTTGTATTAGGTTTCTTATGACTGGAAAAGAGAGTGCTTCCCACAACTGCACTAACAGCAGGTATCAATTTCTGTCTGCTGTTTTGAAAAATACACAGCTTGTCTTTGTGTGAGATATGAAAATCTTTTATTCTATTTTTGGTTTTGTTTCCATAGAGCTTTCATATTGCTCTTATGCACAACTTTTAACACTTGATAGCTTCTAATTAGCTTTTAATAACTAGAACATTTGGTAGTGCAACTGACAAAATTTCTGCTGGATTATTTCTCATAAACATTTTGCATATGAGCAAGATACTGAAAAAAGACTATATGTACTTCTGTAACCCATACAGTTTTACAGCATTCCTCATACAACGGTGCTTACTTAGAAGCTCTCACTCACAAGTCATTCAAACTAATAAAATTTTTCTGTCTAAGGTTCTTCATGATAGTACATTAATGAAATCTGCACCTCAGAGAGCAGTTATAATGACATCCATGTTATAAAATCTTAAAGGCTTATGCTAGATCAGACTAGAGAATGCTTAAACAAACTGGACATACGTAAGTCCACGGCCCCTGGGGGCATGCATCCGTGTGTGCTGAAGGAGATGAAGAAGATGCTGGCAGCAGATACAGTCAGTAGCACACTGCACAAAAAATAGAAACTGATTTGTTTGCTTCTTATAACCAACATTGTGGGTCAACAACAAAGAGGGGTCTCTGGACAGTCATTGCGCCCTCCACAGCCCATGGTCTTATCGGGGAATGTTACCAGTCCTTTTTGAAACATACTTCACTGCCATGTCCTTTTATTTTTTCATCCCTCTGCTTTCCCATCAGACATCATCCTGTTTACTGTCACTCCATCTGACCGTGCCTTTAGGAACCAGGATTATAAGGACTTATTTGCTGTCAAACCACTAGAAACATGTTTGATACACCAAAAAGACTCTGAAGGTTGTTGGCAATGTTCAAAAATAAAGATTTACTTAAACAAGTATGAGATCATATCATGCGCATTTCCTAAGCAAATGCAGATAAACTGTTTCTAGAACCATACACTACTTACAAGATTCAGTCACATACCGCATAAAACATGATCTAAGTCATAACTGAGGAAAGGAAATGAGACAAGATTTCTCATTCTGTGGGAAAAATTAGGGTAAGCAACAGTTAACTCACCTTCCTCATGGATCTGCAGTTAAGCTTTTAAAAGTGCCAAGGAACAAAAATTTGAATATTCTACTTTTCGTGCATTCAGACAGTGCTTTTCTTCCTGCCTTTCTTCCTCCTTGCAACTGAAGTCTGTCTGAAATGTTTAATGGCACTAGGGAGATAATCAACATTTGTAATCTGAAAAAAAAGAAGAATTTGAACTGGTGACATGAAAAGATGTGGACAATGCCCCCTAGGGAAGAGTGGAAAGGAGGGATACAAACTAATATCTTTGGAATCTGCTACTACATGAAAATGTGCTCTCAGGTACAGAAGAGGCATCCTTTTGCCTAAAATGAAGGATAAAATCATAAGGAGAAATTAAAACCAAGTATCTTCTCTGAAGTACATCTTGCATTCTTGGCTGACGGGCATATCTTTCAAATATTCTAGAGATGATAGAAATGGTATTCACAGTTATAGTTTTGGTAGCTAGACACAAATCTACCAGCTTTTCTGCTGAAAACCAATAGCAATGGGAAAAAAAAATTCATGCCAGAACAGCTGAATAGATGGAAATTGCATTCACTGGCTGACCTGCAAAGCAGAAGGAGCATTCCTTTGCAAAATGCTTTTTCTCAGCCATTCCCCATCAGTTTTCTTTGTTCCCCTGGAGAACTGGTTACTCCTGAGATTTAAGAGAGAATTCTGTGGTATGTCCTGTATACAATAATAAAAGTATGACCAAAAGATTTTTAGTTCCCATAGTTATTATGAAGAGTGGTTTTGGCTGATCAGATTGAGTATTTTATATTACACCTGACTGATACAGCTAATGAGCGTTCAGCTGCTCAAGCAAAAAAAGTTTGGCATATCTGAAATGCAATACTTCGAGAAAACTCTTTTATCCAATAACAGGCTTGTATTCTGACACTAGGAAAGTTTCAAAGCAATAAATAAAAACACTAGCTTCAAAGAGTATTCCTGAAAAAGCACACCTTTGAGGTGTTCTCATCACTGTGTAGTCACTAGCAGTCAATACTGCGTCCAATAACGTTCAACATCTTTATTAACCACCTGCATGATAAGGCAGAATGTACACCAGCAAATTTTCTGATGACACGAAACTGGGAAGAGTGGCACACCAGAGGGCCATGCTGCCATTCAGAGGGATCTATACAGGGAAGACAGATCCAGGCTCTCTTCAGTGGTGCCCATGGTAGGATAAAAGGCAATGGGCACAAGCTGAAACACAGGACATTCAACTTAAACATAAGAAAAGAATATCTTTGGTGTATTAGCATCCACTACATTTGCACTGACTAGAAAAGTGCATAGCTAGACTAACCTTCAAGTTATGAATCTTCAAATTTTTCCTCTATATTAGGCTGTAAGTGGCCCTTGTAGGCACTCAGAGTTCCTCCAGAGTTACAGTTCCTCTCTGCTTCAAAAAACATGGGTTGCTAAAGGGCAGAATTAGGGAGAAAAAACCTAGGGAGATTGTTTTTAAGTAAATGAAAGAGTTTAACTTTGGCCTATCATGCCCCCATCAAAGTGTGGAGCCTAACCAGTAGCTAATTTCTCTTTCATCTAGAGGGCACTATATACAGTCATGAAAATGATCTATCAGTTGCCTTTTCTGTCTGCCTTCCATGCACAGCTGGAGTTGGCAAGTTTGGCATAACTTTTAGTGATCTGTTGATCTCACTGAAGTCACAAAGTGTTGTAAATTCACTAGTCCCACTATGGCTTTCCTAAGAGAGAGGATTCTAAACCTGCTGGGAACATCTGTTGTTGTAGTACAACAAGCCAGAGAAATGGCTTTCTTACTGCCAGATATCAGATTAGTTGAGCCTCTTCTTTGGTAGGAAGGAAAGACTGTGCCTAATACCTGTCCAGATGAGATCAGTCTGCCTTTTGGGTTGTAACACCACTCCTCAACAGTCCCTAATCTCATGCAAAACCACACATGCCTTTGGTGAGTTGTTCCATCATTCAGGCAGCAATCGCAATTTAGCGATAAGAGACAGGTTAGACAGCAAAAAACCCTCTGCACGTTTACCTTTCCTCAGATAGCCTCTGGAAAAATGGAACCCTCTTCTCCCTAGCCATGTCTCTCTCATATGGAGTAAGGCCTGGAGATCTGCCCTTCCTTGTAGCAAGTGTTAGGAAGCCCTTGCTCTCCCTCTGCTTCCAGCCATTACAGTAAAGCAAGACAGTGGGCAGTTTGGTTCATGTGCCACAGCAGTTGCTAGATCTCCTTAATATACATACATTCATGAGTAATTTGAGTCCTCGGCAAAAGACTCCTCCAGCTTCATACCTGGTTGACCTCAAACCCAAACCTGTTTCTGGAGGATACTATATCACATTCCACCTGCCACTTTTCACCCTTCTGAGGACAATTCTTTTTGTTGGTTCCTGCTCTAGGGGTTGGACAGAATTCAGATTTCCTGCTACTTCTAAATGGTGGGAAGTAAAGTCATTCAAGCATTCTTCACTTCCCCCTCCCCTGAGAAGTACTAATTAATTAAGAGGACACTTCTGAACCTCCATTTTTGACCAGAGATCAGGTGCAGAGCCATGACAGATTTGCCTGTCTCATCACTGACAGCTTTTTACTGAGGGGAAGGAACTCCAAGCAGTGCACAGGAACAGCACAGTTAAGGTATAAAAACCCTGTCCTTATAAACACAATCACACATTTTGCATATGAGAAATCCCATCATCCTATGTATAAACATTGCAGGAAGGTAATTTAAAAAACAGCCTTTTCTATGTCCTTTAATACTGTTTTCCTTAAGGAAGAATGTCCATTGCAGGAGCCAAGAGTATTTTGTGCCGTTTAAATGTCTGCACTCAACTGTCAAGGTAGCCTTCAGTGAGGTACTGACAAAAAGCCAAAGGTCATTATAATAAATATTAGGCCAAAAAATAAATAAAAAAAGTTTGTTTTATATGGTGACAGTCTCCCAGAGCTAGGGTGTGGTGTTAGGGAAAATAGTAGCAATCACTAAAAAAAAAATCAGTTAGGCTTTTCCTTGCTCTGGCTGTAGGATTGTCTGGAGCAAGGTAGGCTGTGTTTCTCTTGCCTGCTCTCTTTACTACTCTGCCTCGCTACAGAGACAAGACTAGTTATATGTAGTGCCAAATTTCTATATGTGCTTAAGGGTTTGTTTGTAATAGTCTAAAACTCAAAACCAACCCCAAGCATAAGAGAAGAAAACAAACAGATCCTCCTGAGTTCAGATTTTCAATGGCTGCAGGAGCGCTGGGTTTTTGAGCTTCAATAGTGGTCTATAAAAATCACATTTTACAGTTTACATTTTTAATTCTCATGCATAACGTGGCTATGAGAGTTGGGATTCAGCAACATCTGCCTTTACAGTCAGTGGATTGATTTATGCCTGTTCCACTCCAACTTTACACATATGAGTTTCAAAACTGGCTAAAAAACACAGAAACAAAGGGTTTGCCATTTTTTTGAAGTTATACCCACACCCCCTAGGAAAGAGAAGTTTGAAACTTTCTGAAACAGCATTATTTCTTAGTTCTCAGGACAAAGCACGAGGAGTATGTTTTCAAATCAAATATTTGCCATATGCTGGTTTTACTGTGTATTATTGTCTACTTGTTGTTACTTCTACGGTTTCTTTATTTTAACTTCGGGATTTCTCAGCATTTCTGAGTAAAACAAATAGTCCATTTTATACCTTCAGTCAACTCTTCTTTTGTCCTGCTTTTCTACAGTAAGCAATGTGTCATAAGTAGAGTTCTTACAATGTTACATATACTTTCACTGTCTTTAAACTGCAAGATAGAACTTATTCCCCTTCTACTCTCCACTACATACCCAAACTTCAGTATATTTGACAACTTTAATGAAGAATAAGTATTGTTTTGAAATGCAAACCAGGACAACCAGTTGAAAGTCTTGAAGCATAAGTGGCTGAAATGTTCCGGGTCAATGTTATTTGAATAAAAAACTTATTTTAGATTCTTGGCATTACTGTGGTGTAGTTCATAGCTTTTGTTGCACATGAATTCTGTTTGAGGCAGCTGTTAGTTTCCATCTCAGTGCAAACTGCAGAAGTTACTCTGTTTCAAAAAGGAAAAGATCTGTGCAACTGTCTTGGGAACTGGCTAATTTTCAGGCTATATCTTTACTGGTAATGTAACCATATGTACACAATATTGAGTGTTTTCTTATGAACCAGCAATTTGGTTTTAATTTTTATTTCGATAAATAGACAAGGCATTACATTTATTTTCAAATTTTCTTAAAAAATGCCTGTGCATGCCTATGTACTTGTTAAAAGTTTTAGATAAGATCTCCGAAGCCCAAACACCAGTGAATTTTCTTGCATGAATCTCCAGGGTTTGAGAACTGCACTTCCTCCACATGCAGCTTTAATCATGTGGCATAAGGTTGTACACAGAGACAAATCTGTTCCTTAATTGTCATTTATTCACTTCACTACTAGTTCTCCCAATCTCCAGTGCAGGCAGATGCAATTCTTCTGGTTAGAGTGTTTCTTTTATCTCTTCACATTCAGAATGCTTTAAGATTTCTGAAGGATACAGAATACAGCTAATTTACTGTAGTTTCACATCATTTGTTAGCGTAATGAATTAACCCAAGATGAAAACACAGATGACCACAGAAGACACTTCCACTATATACAAACTTTCTGCAAATATGAACAGGTTTTTTAAATACATTGCTGTTTCTATGTGAATTAATAGTTGAAAAAGAGATTCAGAACATTATAGGACATACTATTATTAGACAAACATAACCTCTATGATAAACACAAGGGAAAACACATATACACTCCTCTCTTTTGAGCTCCATTATAGAAGTATTTTCTGTATGGTTTACAATTCTGGGATCTCTCTACTATTAAGCATATTCCTTTTGCAGGTTTCTTTCAAACCACTAAAAATAAAATATTCCCTTTTGAAAACCTACCTTAGCAATGATGATTTCATTTACGTAATTTTTATTTGGTTGGAACAAAACATTTGATAGAAGAACACAAATTTGAAAAGAGGAAATTAGCTCTCTAGGCATGTTTCCCTGTAGAAGAGCTGTGGTCATGGTTTTTACATGTTGCAGCAGAGAAAAATTTAAATCACTTAAATTTGCTTTCTTTCAAGCGCTGACATTTTTTTCACAGATATTCAGTTAATTTCAGTCTCAAATATAGGCAAAAATGTCTTTAGCTGTAAGATCTCAGAGACGGGTTCATTTCTTTCCTGGTAAAAGTCAAGCCCAGTTAGGAGCTCCACATCCCGAACACGTGCAGAATGAACCTGTAGTCTTTCTTCAACCCACTCAGAAGGTGTCTTGTTTTCCTGCCAAAACAAATGATGTTCAAACACATAAAAGACTGTTGTTTGGTGGTGGTGTTAGACTATAACCAGTGTCTGAACTGGATTGACAGATGACAGGTCTCCAGTTGGTGAAGTTCCATTCGGGTTTTCCTAGATACCTTTGTAGCCTTGCGTTTAGGAATCTCATTTAAACAGAATCAAACGGATGTCCCTTCTCCCCATCTCCAAAGTAACAGAGAAGCAAAATTATGCTGGAATGGCAGGTATGACCCTTAACTACAAAGTACAGTTGAGTCATGTTCTAAGCACACAAATAAAGACAGTCTTAGTTACTGTACTAATTAGCTGCAGTGCTCAGGCTGGCCAAACAACAGGCACCTGACAAACCTGAACAAAGTCCTTACAGCAGCTCAGGTTTGCTTGTTGGACAGCAATAATAACTGCTAGATAGACGTGGAAAACAATGAAAATCTAACCACAAAGCAATAAAAATATCCTTGTTTAGTTCTTTTCCTACAAAGTTTTTTTTGCAAGCAGATTATAACTTGCTTCTCTGTTGCCAATATCTGCTTCTGACACAAATGGCTCACTAAATTTATGTCACTGCAAGACACAATGGATATGAAGTGAAAAAGTCATTGCTAAACTTTAGAAACAACAGCCGTTAATTGCTAAAGTGTAAAGACTAATTCATTCAAATTATTTATTTTGTACATTTAATACCAAAAAGATCACTGGGCAGTTGTGGATTTTCCATGCCACAAACATGGAGACATCCAAGTTGTTTCTAAGCAGCACAAACTTACACCTGTCTGGAATTTTGAGTTCAGAGTTATAAATAAACTAAACAAATACAATTGTATTGCTTTGAGGGCCAGTTAAGTCTGTGCAACTATACTTGCTGGAGGACGGTGGGCAGATTGTAAGACGTATACTGAGCTAAGGAACCTTCTGAATGCCAGAGCCCATGGAACAGACACTCAGCTGGCTCAACAACATATATTACACTCAACTAATTCATTTTGGTTGCTACAAAATATGAGATTTACACTCTTGGGGTAACCATAGATTTTATTTAATTCAAGTATGAATTTCAGCTGCAGAACTGTCCATCTAAGTGCGTATTGTCTAATTTCTGATAAAGGTGGAATGAAGGATTGAATGAATTCTTCTAGCTACACTGAAGGGAGTAACATTCAAAGTCCTCTGATACCCCTCGAGTAAGTTTATCCTGCAGCCTTCCATAAAACTATCACATCACCCCACCCTGTTGGCTGTGCTGCTGTTCTCAGCCCTTCTCAGGTGACAGCATTTCCAAGCCTTCTTATCATCCCTCTCATTCTTCTTCCTTGTTTCCTATCAGCTTGTTAGTTTCCAGCTACCTTTCCTGGAGCTTCTTGCTCTCCTAGTCATCACTTTAGCTTTCAACTCAGTCTCAGCTCACAGGTAATGAATTAATTGAACACTTAGGCTTCTAAAGATCCTCCAGATGACTGGATCCTACTGGAAATCAGTTCACAAAGCTCTCTAGCACACAGGAGCATAGAACTATACTTACAGCACAGCTTTCAGAGTTGTCAGGTTGATGAGGAATGATAAAAGACAAAGCATCCAAGGAGCCTGAACAGTTCAGTGGCGTATAGGAGTTGTTTTTGCAGCTAGTCAGAACCACAAAGTAATGGGTTGGGACAGGGATTTCTGTATTGGTTACGTGCCTACAAAACAAATATTTATTAAGGGATTTATCTAGATATCGAGTATTAAAACCACTGACGCTGTTAGTAATGTATAGAACTTCTCTCAGCATACATCTTTCTTCACTACATGATTTTTCTTTATTCTATAAGTTAAATAAATACCTGATGGGATAGACAGCTTCACTGTCTGCTTCATGAGCAGCCAACAGCCATGGATTAATCCTTTTGCTATAAGCAGTCCCATTGAAACCAACAGGATTGCCCACATGATCAGCACTCTGTTTTGCAGAAGCCAGAGACACCTATATCTGGCAGAAGTGGAAATGCCCTTCATTATATTAAGAATTTCAACCACATGAAACTGAATTGGAGAAAAGTAAGGAGAAAATTAGCTTCCGGTTCTTTGCCAGCAAGAAATGCCAGAATGGTGACCTGTGGCTATGTGCTGTAGACACCAGTTTGGGATACTTGATTCAAAATGTCTTTCCCTCCCTGTTCTGGCTATTCCATGAACATGGTCGCTTATGTATATAAACTTGAGAAGAAAGAAGAGAGAAGCTGAATGCTTCCCAAATTTCCTGTATGTATTCAGTATTCAAGCAAACACCATCACTGAAATTATTATACTGCTTTGTATGACTGAGTAACCATGCTGAACAAAACATGCTTATTCCAAACTGTAGACAACATTATGTGGTCGACTGAGTATTACAGCATTCTGCTTGGAAGGAAGTTCTAGTCTCTCCTCCCTTCCATCCTCCTACTTCGTGGCTGAACTGATTTTCCCGTTCTCAAACCATTCTTGACAGATGTGGTATTAAGTCTAGCCTTGAATAAAACATTTCCAGTGACAAATCCTGTCATGCAGATTTCCCAGCACTTTTCTACTACATAAGTGTTCTTACTGTCACAAGGCATTTTCTCTATATTTGGAACAATCAAAGTCATTTGGTTTTACTTTTTCCCCCCTCCACTCTATCCTCACTCACTAAAATAAATAATTGGTCTTTATCTTTTATGTTTCTCTCTTATGGATTATTTTAATGTAAACCTTCTCTTTTTTTTGTCTTTCTGTACAGAGCTGAATATTTAGATGTATTTTGTTTTACTACCAGAGCTCACTAAAATGTACCTAGAATTTGTCAGACTTCCCAGTGACTCGTGACTTGTGTAAGCTGCAGACATGTAAAGGTACCACTCAGGAATGTTACACGTTACATTCACAATTACGTGATTCAGTGAAGGCAAGCATAGAAATCTGATCTCCGATAAAACACATCAGTTTGAGACAACAGGGAGAAACAACAAACAGGTGAGTAAGCACAACGTGGAAATAAGAAAATTATGTTTATGCACACCTTCTGCATATTTAGATGCATGTATTTTCCAAGTATTTCTGTTGCAGAAGCCCAAGAATCTACATATAAGTTTGGGAAACATAGTACTGGTTTGGTTTTTCTTTACTGGAACATCAACTTTTACAATATGCTATCTGTTTGCAAAAGTGTTTGCTGTTGTAAGAGTAACAGTGAATGTAGGATTATAAAGGAAATACTCCGTTCTCCATGATATTTGTTTCTTGTTTCTTTTGAATAGAATTTTGTTTGTGTGGAAATAACCTGGGGTTTGACTTCTGGCTTTTCCATGTACTTACTGTTTAATTTCATCAAGAGTATCAAAATGGCCATCATAATTGTAATCAAACACTGGTCCACTGATAACATTTACTCCATTCCTTTCTCTAGCATACTTCTGAAGAAGCACGTTATGGAAATAATCCCATATTTCTGTTATTAAAAGAAAATATAAGTATATTTAACATGAATTTGAAATTATTTCACCACTGAAGGAAAAGAACAGATTTCCTTTTTCACTACAGATGAATAATAATAAATTCCAAAATAAACTGCCTGAAAAATTAACTCTTTGTTACACAAAATTTGGATTTCATCAGAAGAGACATACTCTCACTCACCATTGAAAGAGGTATTGTAAATGCTATTATAGCTCTGTAAGGTCCATTGCACTACTGGAGATAATGCATTCAATCTGAAGCTGAAGCTACAATGTAGCTTTCCTTGGAAAATTGGGGTTTTCAAAATGTCTTTCATTTAATTGGAAGATTAAAGCCATTTAGGTTTTCTGGATCCTTGTTTTTTATATGACATGCATAGAAAGTTATTTACCTCATTGCTTTTCCTTCAGCTTTTTCCTTCCACAATTCCTTTCTATCCTTTGCCTAAGAAAATGTGCCTACATCTAAGAGTATAACAGGAAAATATGCACAGAATTTCTTATCAGTGATCACAAACAAATATGAGACACGCTGGATGGAAAGAGTTAATGTAGCTTACTACACTTGCATAATAGAAACAGCTGCCTGAAATAAATATTGCAAGATTAATATTGTCTGATTTGTGTTTCCGTTTGATGAAGCTGACATGGTATCAGAGCATTGCTCACAAACTTTGTCCTGTCTTCTCTTGAGATCTTGGAAAGGAAAAGGAAAAGTGCCATTTTCATTTACCTTGAGCATTTCCCTAAGGAGATATTTTCATGAAAGTTTCATAGCTAGCATTTCCTGTTAGGGCAGCACACAGGATATGAAGAGAAAATTCAAAAATGAACAGGCACACCTAAGCAGAGGTCAAACAGGACTATACACACCCAAAAATTATTAACTTACATAAGTGCATTTTACAATTTCGCATGTCAGCTTTTAAAAAGTTTTAAACATATTTGCACAAGATCTGGATATACTGCAGGCAATGCATTAATGTTTTTAAGTCCTTGTTATAGCTGTGTCAAATCCAGAACCATAATTACAGAAAACTTTTGCAACCTACCTTTGGAAGCATTATACATGGGTACAATATTGCTGGTGAGTAAGGCATCATACTGTTCAAGAACAGATGAACTATAGTCTATATAAAAGAATAAAATGTACATTAATGAAACACTATACAAAGACAAATTTGATTCATATAACACTATAAATTGCAAGTACATGTAAATCAATCACAACCTATGTTAATTCAGTTTAAATTTCTTAACACTAAAATTTCCTGTTGGTCTGCAGAAGAGAGAATGCAACATGAAGCCATATGAAAGACATAGCTATACCTTCAGTATATTGTGTTGGATGAAAGCTTCCGTCACAATTATGGCAAATACTAATGAGGGATAAACAACAGCGTTTCTCACGTGTAATATTTCAGAGAACCATTTTACTGCATTTGTTCATGCAATAGGCTATCAAGGAACTACTAGACCATACTGTCACTCAGTTAATCACTTATTAACATTTCCAGACTATTCAGCTTTCATGAGACATATTTCCTTTTGATTTTCTCTCCCTGCAAAGCAACTCCCTGAACAGAAAGTGTCTTCTGAAATACATTGAATTGTAGGCTGCTTTGGAATATGCTGAAAAAAGTTCTGTGACAGGACTATTTGTTTCTTAATCATTTGTAAATGAAGTGGATATTTGTGCATGAGTGTATGATCCTACTGCCAACATACATCCAAATTTGTTTGTACAATCTGTTCAATAAATAATTATCAAATTTACAGTAGGAAATGAGTAGTCATACAGAGGAAGAGGTATAGTCCTTCATTCCAACACTTTACATCTTTCCAACAAGTTTTCATCACATTCAAATTGTTCCATTTTTTAAGTAAAAAATTAAATGTCCTAACTGAAAATTTTTAGAAACAAGTGGTAGTTGTACTGCTTTTGGTCTCTCTACAAACACTGGAAACCTTTTTCTGCCCAACGTGCTGATCTGAAGAAGTTTGTTTTGGTGTTTGGGTATATGTTTAAACATAAACCCACATCCAGCTGATTAAGACTTTCTAAGCTCTAGCTATAAAAAGAACCATACTCACTGGGAGGATAGAGGAAACTGCGGGTGAAGGCCAGCTCTTCTGGGTAATTGGAACAATTTTGGCTCCGATCAGCAGGGATTCTAACATCAGCCCGCAGACAGTCTGAAACAGTGGGAGGAAGAGCAGATGTGTTTTCCTGTGAAAAGGGGGGGGGAAAAAAGTATTACACCCACGGTTGTGGCTAACCCAACGCTTTGTATGGCTTTGACTTTCTAGAACAGACTTCATTGAATCTACTATTTTCATAGTGAATCAGGTCAATGCAAGTAATGGACACTGTTTTCTGCCTGTTTTTCCTCTACTTCTGTTTTTAGGTAATTCAGGGAAATCCTTACGCAACTTATAAAACTGTAGTAGCAAAATAAGGTTATACCTTAGGCAAAGCCAGGTGACGTTTGACTTATTTGTCACTTTGCATATTTCTGGAAATACAAACTTGATGCCACATCCTTCTGGAAAGCAGCTAGCATATAAATGCATTGGGCTTACGTGGCAAGGTTTTAGTACTGACAGGGGAGCTCCAGAGGTGGCTTTTGTGAGAATCATAGTCATAGAATAGTTTGGGCTGGAAGAGACCTTAAACATCACCGAGTTCCAACTTCCCTGCAGTGGGCAGGGACACCTCCCACCACATCAAGCTGCCAAGGGACCCATCCAACCTGGCCTTGAACACCTCGAGGGAAGGGGCATCCATGGCTTCCCTGGGCAACCTGTGCCAGTGCCTCACCAACACCATGGTGAAGAAAATCCTCCCTATGTCCAGATTAAATCTGCCTCTCTCCAATTGACAGCTATTCCAACTAGTCCTATCAATACAAGCCTTTATACAAAGTCCCTCCCCAGGTTTCTTGTAGGCACTGAAAGGTCGTTATAAGGTCTCCTTGGAGCCTCCTCATCTCAAGGCTGAACAAGCCCAACTCTCTCAGCCTGTGCTTGTATGGGAGGTGCTCCAGTCTTATGATCATCCTTGTAGCCTTCCTCTGGACCTGTTCCAACAGCTCCATATCCTTCTTATGTTGAGGATTCTAGAACTGGACACAATACTCACAAGAGAGGAACAGAGGGGCAGAATCCCCTCCCTCAACCTGCTGGCCATGCTGCTTTTGATGCAGCCCAGGATACAGTTTGCCTTCTGGGCTATGAGTGCACATTGCTAGCTTATGTTAAGCTTCTTATCATTCAGCACCCCCAAGTCCTTTTCTGCAGGTTAACTATCAATCACATCATACCCCATCCTGTACTGAAATCAGGGATTGCCCAAGCCCAGGCGTAGGACCTTGCATTTGGTCTTGTTGAATCTCACGAGGTTCACATAGACCCACTTCTCAAACTTGGACAAGTCCCTCTGGATGACATCCTGTCCTTCCAGTGTGGCAACTGCACCACTCAGCTTGGTGTCATTTGCAAACTTGCAGAGGGTGCACTCAGTCTCATTGTCTATATCATTGATGAAGATATTAAACAGCACTGGTCCCAGTACAGACCCTAAGGGACACCACTTGTCACAGATCCCCATCTGAACATCGAGCCATTGACCACTACTTTCCAAATACAACCATCTAACCAATTTCTTACCCACTGAATAGTCCACCCATCAACTCCATACCTCTTCAGTTTAGAGAGAAGGATGTTTGGGGGGACTGTGTCAAAGGGTTTACAGAAATCCAGAAGCTGCTAGAAACTTCCCCTGTGTTCAATAGAGTCAATGCCACTTGCCGCTAAGATGGATCCATCACTGGCCAAAGCCAAGCCAATCAGTGATGGTGGTAACTCCTCTGGAATAGCACATTTAAGGGAGAAAAGGTGTTTTAAGATTTAGTTTTATTTCTCATTACCCTACTCTCATTGCCTATTGGCAATACATTAAGCTATTCTTTTCCAAGTTTAATCTCTTTTGCCCATGATGGTAACTGATGAGTGATCCTTCTCTGTCCTTATCTTAGCACATGATCTTTTTATTATATTTTTCTCTCCCCTGTCTTCTTTTCTCTCCTTAGTTGTTCATGACTTGAACAGGAATACTCTTTTCTGGGTAAAGAACTAGAAGGATAGATGGCCCCAAAGAGGTGTGGTGAGTGCAGTTAAATCCATTGGTAGCTGGTCACTGGTTTCCCAAGGGTCCAACACTGGGGCCAGTTCCATTTCATATCTTTAGCAACTATTCGGACAAGGGGACCAAGAGGGAAGAAGACTATACAGAGCGATCTGAACAGGCTGGATTGATGGGCTCAGGTCAATGGTAGAAGATTTAACAAGGTCAAGTGCCAGGTTCTGCACTTGGGACACAACAGCCCCAGGTAATACCTCAGGCTTGGGGACGAGTGGCTAGAAAGCTGTCCAGTGGAAAAGGACCTGGAGGTGCTGGTTGACAGCTGTCTGAATATGAGCCAGCAGCTAGTCCAAGTGGCCAAGATACATCCTGGTTTGTATCAGAAAGCACTGGTGAAGCTGAGCCTTGAGTACTGTGTTCAGGTTTGGGGCCCTCAGTACAGAGAGGACACTGAGGTGCTGAAGCTCATGTAAAGAAGGGCAATAAAGCTAGCAAAATGTCTAGAGAATGTGTCTTATGAATGGCTGAGGGAACTGGGGTTGTTCAGCCTGGAGAAAGGAGGCGGAGGGGAGACCTTTTTACAAGTACCTGGAAGGAGGTTGTAGTGAGGTGGGTGCTGGTCTCTTTTCTCAAGTTACAAGGGGGAGGACAAGAGGGAATGGCCTCAAGTTGCCCCAGGGGAGGTTTAGTCTAAACATTAGGAAAAGTTTCTTCACTGAAAAGGACATAAGGGTCATCAGTCACATGACATCCACCAGTCCTTAGCCAGGATTTCTGATTAATTAACCACATTTTTAATCTGTTACATTACATGTTTAAAAATAGTATGGCTATTTGATGACTTACGGGCTTATCCACCGTGTACGCAGTCCACAGTGGCATCAAGATATCATAGCTGTATCCACTCACATAGTGATGATGCGAAAGGAGGCAATAGACATTTTTGCTCTGAAGAACTCTGGGCCTCCCATAGGGCAAATGATAAGAGTTTGCTTTCTTTACTAGAAACAAAACAATAATTATTGATTCCTTCTTCTATATTATTTTGAATGGCACAAAGGTTTAAAAGAGCAGAGAAAATGTAAATTAAAATGTTAATAAATACAAATAAAACAAACAGTAAACATGGGCACATCTTTCTTGAAGCACTTAGATTCTGAGTGGAATAAAAACTGTAGAAACTAGTTTTCATGTTATATTTAACATACAGGTGTCAATGCAAGGCAAAATGACAGTTACAAGGTGGGGAACAAGAGCCATGGCATATAGTTTGGAAGTGCTTAGTCTTTCTCCAAAGACCACTGAATCCTCTATGTTTTTTGCCCAAGATTTCAATGGGATTCAGATCTGGTTCCTATGCATTAATGTTGCTATAACAGTACCAAGTAGCATTTTTTTAAAAAATGCAAAGAAAAAAAGAAAAAAATATCATGCTACTCACTTGGCTTTCCTACTTCTTTTAAAATTGCAATTTGCATTGCAAAAATTTCCATTGAAACTACTAACATAAAATGTAAACTGGGCATAGATTTAGGAATATTGCTGTCCTTTTAATTTTTTGCTACTTACTTTCATCGGTGGTGAGGTTTAATCTCTCATTTAGTTCTGAAAGACCTGGCATCTGTAAAATAGAAGAGAATAATTCAGATTTAATCCATGGTTTAGAAAACAAACAAACAAACAAACAAACAAAAGTGAACACACTTGATAAAGGTGATTGAAAGATCCCAGAAACCCCACTTACATCACTGCATGTGCATCCCAGATCATCTGCAGGAGTCAGATGGGAAACTGGACATGAAGAAGGAGATGAGTTTTCTTTTGCATGCGATGGATTGTGAAAAGGTTTTTTTAAGAGGTGGTTCAAGCTGCCATGTGTTCCATTGTTTGGTGCTGGTGTAATATGCAGTAAATCTAAAAATTTTGAAATTTGCAAATATATTTTAAATTAAAATGGGATTTAAAAAAATAATTATCCTTCCCATTCTACACATTTCCTATGCATTCATTCTAAATATAAAAGAAATAGCTTGTTCAGCTGTTTAAATTGTTATAGTGACTACTACCTTCAGTTTGCAGTTTCCTAGGTATGAAGGTTGATTTTTATCTTCCACTGCTTGAAGATTTGGTAATTATGTATTTGAATATTGTTGATACAGTTTTATACTCTGCCACAACATTCATAAGATCATATGATTTTAATGCAGAGTACAAAGGTAATTGCAAATGGATCACATTGTGGAGTGTACAAGCCTTTTGTATCTTTAAGTGATGCCTTAATCCATATTTTCTGAGGCACATGGTTTTCTAATTGCACACTGCCAGGACTGCACTGGTCCATCTTAATTTATAAGCAAGAGCAGTAACTCTCCACAAGTTTCTTATCCCCAAATTGTTCTACAGGCACTATTTCAACAGCAAGCCCACATGGTAGGAGAGCTTCTCCCTGGAACTTCAGTGGACTCCTGTGAGCAGAAACAATCTTCAAAGCAGAATAATTTCTGGCAGATAATTTCTAACATTGTACAGAAGGTAAAGCAGCATGCCTTCAGTGTTTCGTGTGAAAAAAACTAGCTTCTGAATTGATTCACTGTATTTCTAGTTACTCTTCCTTTGGCCCAAATACACTGATATTTGAAAACATTGTTTGTTTATCATCTTAATTACTGAATTGTTTCTACTCACCACACATAAGGTTGTAAACCTCAATGTTTTCAAAAGCATCCACTTCTACTTTTTCCTTAAAGCTTGGGCCATATGCTAAGAATATAGCCTAGATTGTAACAAAACAAAAGCTGTTATCTAAAGGAAACCAAATTCAAAAGTAACTCAGTTGCATTTTATGGAAAAAGGGACACTCAATAAAATATACCCATTAAAGTAATAAAAATTTAAATACAGATTGTTCTGGTAAAGAGGGTAAGTTTGGGCCATTGCATATAATTTGAAGAAATGTGCAAAACATAATTTTTCAATATACTTTATACAGTATAATGAATGGGGGGGGCATGTTGTTCTTTAATATTTTGATGCATAGTTATGAAAATTATTATTTACTGTTTCCTTGCAACAGCCAGTAACAATGCCAATTCAACAAATGCAGTTATGACACTCACAGACCCATCTAAATGTTGTTATTAAGCCAGAAATATAGCCATTGAGAGACTTGGGGTTTGTTTTAACATATGTTGCATTCTCAAAAGTCTTGGGTCACTTGTGCTTGGCTAAGGGCTGCGGAGACCAATTCCAAGCTTAGCGGAGCCTGCCACTCAGTATTACCAATGGCACAAGGTAGTGCTGGTCACCCCTTGTTCAGGTCTGCAAGCATTGTAACAGAACATGGTTATAGTCTCACTTTAGTTTCCACTACTTCATCAGCCTCCTGAGTTGCCTGCCATGAGATACAGGAAACATGACGAAACAGGACAATGATCTGTTCTAAAATAATATTCCATAGAAAGACAATATTAAGACATTTTGCTCCTCAGTCATTGTGCAACCAGTGTAAGGTTATTTACGATTAAGGTTTCCATGTTAATCAGAATTTACCTTTTCTTCCCATATAAATGTTCAGCAACATTCTGATCAGTATATTGACACATGATTTCAATATAGTTTTGAAGATATGCAAAAATCTGATTCTTAAGCACAGAATATAGGACTAGTAGCGGCATCCTTGACCTCACTTAAAAACTCACATCATGGAAAATACATGAAAAGCCAAAAGCTCAAGGCCTCAAAATATTTTCACTAAAACTGGAAGTGGAAATGAGGTGAAACTGCAATATAGGCTATACCAACATATAGGTTGTACTACTGTGTTTTTTTGGTCTGATGGACAATCAAGTCTTGTAAGATAAGCAGAGACAATGAGATTAATTTATTGGAGCATACAGGCTTTCAGATGCATAACTGACCTCCCAGAACATATGGAGATTTTTCAGTCATTGCTTCAGTAGAACAATCAAAGAATGAAAGAATTCAGTATTCTACACCTAAATATTGTGTGCTTGGTTTACTGTAGTCTATGGAGTTAAGGTAAGCCCAAACATGTTTTACTACAGGATCCCAAGGAAGTGGGCTCATACGAATATGTGGACCAAGTATTTCTTCAAGTTTATATGTCTGGGTGACATGGAAGCAAAAGCACCCTGCTAAAACTATCATATATTCTATATTCTGGTGGTCCACCTAGCATATTGTGATTTTCTTTATAAGAAGGTGCAAGACTTGAATAGAAATCATCTTACCTCCATGCTTTTAAATTCATTGTTATAGCCGTGGTTGCCCCGATCGCAGTATGTGTAACTTGCATCCCTAAAGAAAAAAACATCACAGAATGCAAATAAAAACGGCACAAATAAAGCTAGTTAATAACAGTCATCCTGAATCACTAAACTCTGGATCAAGTCTTGAGAAGTGACTCTGGCACATGTTGTAGTACTTTCTGCTCATCCAGTGTTCACTTTTATGAAGATTTCTTTCTCCTGTAACAGAGATTGCTATGGACAGAAACTATCCTAGGTATCTACTGAGTGTAGAAGGGATTAATATTTTCAAAATAAATTGAAACATTCACCTAGCTACAAATTTCAGAGCAAGTGAAATCTGCTTAGGAAGAGTTCCTCAGTTACATTCTGTGATATCTGCCTTTTACCAGAAAACCTAAAATGGGAGAACTCTGCTGTTAGCCTCTATAGAGCAACATAGCTAACAGCACAAAGAATTTTGTCTTACCAGCCAGTACATTTTCATCACAGGTTCTAAAGGGTGAAAGAGAGATGTGGATGGGGGGAGGGGTTAGTGTGGAATAAATAACATTTTGGTGTAGACTGATCTACAATGACTAATATTTGTTTAAATTTACCTGTTGCTGAGATACACAGAAAGATAAAGAGGGAGTCATCCCACACTGATTCAATGCACAACTGCCAAGCACATTCATCCCATTTTCAGAGGTACAAGAATATTTGAACGCAGTTTAAACAAGAGTCAATATGAGATTTTTCAGTGGGCATTTCTTTTTATATGCCCTGGACAATAAAGTTATATACTGATCAGGTATTTTCTCCTATTTGAATACTCTTGCAATCCCAAGTTGGCTCATGCTTTGCCTACTGCAACGCTGAAGTTCAGCAAACACAGTATTGCTCCTAACACCAGAGTCTTTTTCTTCAGTTTTCAAAGCCTCAGGTCTAAGGCTTTTCTGAATTGCTCTTGACTTACTCAGAGCTAATTTTTAATTGTTTAGCTCTTACAGCAATTTTTTGGAATGACAAAGTGGTTATGTCTAATTTGTTATCTTCTTGGCTTATTTATTGCATGGCAAAGATATCATTTTTATATAAAAAAGCAGTATCAATTTGTTATTCTGTGTAGAATAGAGACTCCAAGGTTAGAAACAACTCACTGGTGGTCAATTAAAGAAATGCAGATTTGGAACTGAGCAAAACAAGACCTTGTGGGCCAGTGAAGAGTAGCAAGCTGTATTGCAAGAATATATAGGAAGGACCCTTCACTGGGCACTCAAATAGGCTGCCCAGAGAGGTGGTTGGGTCACCATCCCTGGAGGTATTTAAAAGATGCATAGGCAAGATGCTCAGGGATATGGTTTAGTGGCAGATAGGAATGGTTGGATTTGATGATCCAGGAGGTCTTTTTCAACCTGGTGATTCTATGATTTGGTGATTCTATGACCCTATTCGGATCACAGAGTGAAGAAAAAGCATCTATACCATAATCCTCCTGATGATGGACTCATAATGCTGATTATTGTCTGCATCCACACATGCACCAGATGAAACCATTAACCTTATGACACAGAAGGGTAGTGGAGGGGTAAGTGTAGCACTGCGAAAAAAAGCTAGATACTAGGACAGCATCATACAACAATTTAAAATGCATTATTTTTTTGGTTTAGTTTACTGATTTTTTTTCTTACTTTCTTTCTGTAAAAATTTGATCTGGAGTAATGATGGGGATTTCATTAGACTGTTAAAATTTTAATTGTACTAATAATTAATTCTTGGCTTTTATATATAAGGCATATTTCCTTTTTACACATAGTAAGATTTTAAATGTAACAAACATGGAATGTTACAAAGCAGAACAGGAATGAGGTATCTGTGAGGGAAATTAAAAGGCTGAGAATGGAACAGAAACTACAGCAGTCACAAAAACTATGTTACCTCACAGCCAGCCACTGTCGATCCACCAGAAGATGAACTTTATCAATACGAATGTTGTTAGCATAGTGGAATCGTTTTGGCAAGTCAGGTGTCAGATAAGGCTTGAAGTGCTGAGGGGATCTTTTGCACTGTGCAAGAGGAAAAAACCCAGTCATGAGTTTTGCTCAGCATCAAAAAATAAATCTATTATTCTAAATTATCACAAGCATCTCGGTGACAGGAATGTAAGCACAAAGCACATTATGGAAGATAGCTTCTCAGATAACCTGCAGATCTCATTTTTGGCCCAAAAAGCTATGGAAGAAAAAGCAACTTTTTTTTTTTTGGTAACTTCTTGAAAATATACCATTATAATGTGTATAGTAAGTTCACAAATACTGTGGTAAAAGTATTCCTAAGGTTGAAAGGCATTAGTAGAAATGTTTAGTCCATGTGTCCACACTGATGTCATAGAATCACAGTACAGTTTGGGTTGGAAGGGACCTTCAGCATCATCTAGTTCCAATCCCCCTGCCATGGGCAGGGACATGTCCCACCAGATCAGGCTGCCCACAGTCCCATCCAGCCTGGCCTTGAACACCTCCAGGGATGGGGCAGCCACAGCTTCCCTGGGCAACCTGTGCCAGTGCCTCATCACTCTCATGGTGAAGAAATTCTTCCTAATGTCAATGCTAAATCTGCCCCTTTCCAGTTTATACCCATTCTGTCTCATCCTATCACCACAAACCTTTATCAATAGTCCCTCTAGAGCTTTCTTGTAGCCCCTTTCAGATACTGGAAGGTCACTATGAGATCTCCTCTGAGCCTTCTTTTCTCCAGCCTGAACAAGTCAAACTCTCTCAGCCTGTCACTATCATCTAGCCTGTCACTATCATCTAGTGTATAAGACGACATTCTACTTGATAAGGTTCCCTGTCAGTTTATTTCTGCCATTTTCTATTACTTCCCCATTCAATAAACAACAAAGAGAACCAAGTATACATAATTTAGCACATTCTAAGGTTTTAGTCCCAAGACTGAACATGTACTCTCATACCACATAAATATCTAGTGTTCAGCTGTTAGCTAAAGGCCTTAGCTTTTACACCTACATTTAATGTGTTAATATAACTGTTGTGTTAGGCATGTAATGAATGAGTTTGGCATTGAGAGTCTAATAAAAAGCATATGACATACTGTAAAGATGTAACTACACATAGCTGTCAGGAGTCATTCCAGATGGCTGCAAGCATCATGGCAATGTTTCAAAAATGTTACTCCTGATCAGGAATCCAGAACTAGGACAAGACAGAACATCTAAAATGCTGAAGGAATAGCTGCCAGCAAGCTGGGTAAGCCAGAAAAGTGGAACTGTTTTACCACACAGGCAGTACAAATGATACCACGCTTGAACTGACATCTTTACCTCTAAGTACTAGAATAGTATACTCTGCACAGAACCACAGAAACATGTGAGATGAAAATAAGTGTGTCTGGATGGTCATCATAGAAGCATAGTGAAATCCAGGAACATGACAAATAAGGAATCAATGGATTTGCTATTCCAGGAGAGCTCATTCTACAAAGAATAGACTAATTAAAGTGAAAAATAGAGGAAATAAACATAGAATAGACTTTGTGTCTATTGATTAGCAACTAATATACAACACACAACTCTCTTCTCTGCTTAAAACCCTTTTTCCAAGAACCTGAAAGGGAAAAAAATACACAAACTATTTATGAATAGAAAATGAAAGTGTCCTGATATCAGGCTATTTCTTTAAGGCAGAGATGTTGTGCCTTTGCAACTATTAGCAGCTACAGTTTAAACTGGGCTTGAGAACATGAAAACTATTCCTCTCACACAAATTCTCTTGATACGGCATGCTGCACGCCATACAATGGATAAGGGATGTAGTGCTGAAAAAGCTCCTGTTGTTCTCAGCCATTAAGAATAGCAACTCCTGCACCAGCTTTGGATTCTGGGGAATGAAGGACGTGTTCTTTGGTATTCAGTATCAAGAAAAAATTAAACAGAAACGTTTATTGCTCTTTGGACTTCAGTGGCAGGCAAAAGCTACATGTTGTTCAACAGGTTAAAGGAAGACCTCTAGCGGTAATTCATCATAAATGCATCCTACAAGCATTTTAGCTTATCTACCATATAATCCCACATGTATTAATGCATAACTTGAACAAAAGGGGGAAAAAAGGCAGTGAATTATCTATCTAAAACAATATAAGGAAAAACATGCATTGTCACATCATATTATCTTTCAGGAAACGAAATCGGCTTGGTCTTCCTTTGTTTTGCACTCCGTTCTGCACTTCTTTCTTTGCACCCTTCAGATCTTAGCTGCCACAAGTGTACCCACAAGGAGCTGTGGTCAGTGTGAGAGACAGACAGTCCTGGACCTGCCCTGAAGTGCTACATGTACAGTATGACAGAGACCCAAGCTGAACTAGCAGCATGGGGCCCAGAGGTAGTGCAGCATACGTAAAAATATAGCAAGTACTTAAGTGCTCTGTCATAAAAGATCCTAAAAGAGTCACACTGTCTCAAGCCAAAGGTTCATCTTGCCCAGTACTCTGCTTCCAATCAGATCTCCAGAATTTCCAGAATCAAATACTTAAGTGAAGTATGTAAGAACTAGTCAAGTATTGAATTAACCTTCTTCCTTGTACCTGTTCAGTTTCCTCTAGGCTTCAGGGATTTCTTAAGTCAGAGGTTGCTTGTGGATCATGTTCAAAAGCCCTTACAGGCCTGTCTTCCATTAATTTGCCTAAAATTCCCCCTTCCTATTAACATTTCCAGCCTCTACAATACCCTGTGGCAATGTGCTCTACAATGTCATCTATTGTGTGAAAAAGTTGCTTTCACCTAGCCTGGGTGTAGCACTTGTGGTCCAGAGCTAACAGGCGCTTGTTATCTAAAACATCTCTGTGCTGTATTCTTTTGTACAATGAAGATATACCCTGTTTTCTCCATAAGAAGTCAGTCAGTTCTTCTCTTTCAAAGTGAAGCACAGAAAGGCTACGAACAGAGATGTCCTATGGCAAACCTCTGTGTACCATCTTGGAACAATTTCCCGAACTGCCTCCTACAGTACACCAGAGTCAGTAAGTTATTTAAATTGGCACTATAGTCTCAGTTTTTCACAAACTGTACTTTTTCACCAGATTCCTATTAAGAGATGCTGTGAGGGAAAAAAATCTAAAACCATGTACTCACTGTGAGGCTTCTAACAATTCCTTCTGAGTCAACTGTTAAAAAGAAAAGAAGAATTAACGTACATTCAAACAGCTGAAGGAACAAAGCCTCAAGAGAAAAATTTCAACATACTTTTTGTCTGTAAAACTGAATTTCTTTATTACTCAGTGAAGATAAGCCTTCCACAGGTAGGAATGTTACATTTCCACAGATAACTGTTTGAACACATGTTAGACTGTGGAAGTACCTAGCATTTTGGGTACATCAAAACAGACTGCAGAACACTTCCATGGTGGTGACTGGCTACATCTAAAGCTGTCACATCATCAGAACCAAAATTTCTTCTCCCACCTAACCTCTGTTTGAAGTATAACCTTTTTGACATTGAACTGGACCTGAAGCATTTGTCTTGTATTTCACTTCCAGTAGCAGTCACAAAGAAAAATCCAGTCTGCCTTAGGACTTTTACTTTCCACATTATCAGACAATGAGTTTAACCTTTTAACATTAGCTTTCTAAAAACCAGATTTTCCTTTTACAGAAGAAAAATTCCTTCAGAAAAAGAAAGACTGTTAGAGGAGACAAGTTAACAATTATATTAAGGCATATACAAAATATTATTCTCTCCTCTGCTTATTACTCTGCTCCTGTCTGAGTTAAACTGACTTCTACTTAAACAAAGGAAAGTCTGCTCTGTCTTATATAAATATTATGCCTACAAATATAAAAACAATTAGAACAGATAAATGAGAATTAGAGCAGGTTCACAGCTCTTATTTGAGATCTGCAAGAATTAAGCCTCTTAGAGTTCTTTACGAATTCTATAAATTTACTAAATAGAGCACTTCTATGGTTTTACCCCTCTCCATTCTTTTCCCTGATACAAAAACTTTTGGGACAGTTTGTGATTTTTTTTTTTTTTTTAAGTCTGGCAACATGGTGTCTACTACAAGTCAGAATCAGCTCAGTTTTGTGTTCTTTCTGATACTACCTAAAGGGCTTTAACCGAAACTTTGATTCCAGTGTGCCAAGACTCAGGTCTGTAAAGAGCAATACACTTATGAAAGACCTGAAGTTCCAGGTCAGAACATTAAAACTATATTTACTCCATCTTTCAACACACCAAGAAAATGAAAATCAGTCTGCAACAAGCTTTTCTAACCTCTGATTTTATCTGAGGTTGTTCTTGACAAAATAATCCCCAAACCAGAAAACCAAAACACTGACTTAATGAAGTTTTAAGCCAGTTTAACTGAAAGCTGTTCACTCTGCTGAATACTACTGGTTATCCATTTTCCTTATGCATGTACGTATGTATGTATGTACGTACGTATTTCCTGTTATATTGATTGTGGAATCCCAGGATTGGTCCCCACTTACAGGTAAAATAGTCCTTTGGAACATTTCTTGCTCGAATGCGAGCTGCGGTCCCAGCATATATGTAGAAATCAGTCTGCTGGAGGTAATTAGTCATATATTCTAACTGACTGCAGTAGGTCATCTCCATCCCTAAAGGATAATACAGAAACAGTTACTTTTTTTTACATACAATATATGACAGTTATTTATAAAATAGATTAAAACTAGTGAGCACACGTATTACACAGAGGTAGAAAAAAATAAGACAAAGTTTAGATTGAAAATGAACTCATATATGTGTTACCATGATCAGCTAAAACAATGAGGTTTACACATTTGTCCAGGTTTCTTTGTTTAAGTCCCTCCATTAGCATTCCTAGGGCTTGATCTGCTAGCTGCAAGGCTTTGATTACCTGTGAAATGAACAGCTTAATTAGAATTTTTCTTTCTGATTTCAAGTTTTCTGTTAAATGCAATCAGTAAAGTATGAAACAAGTGAGGTTTTTTGTCAGTTTTCATGTTCTGAATATTGATGCTTCTTTTCTTTTTCCATCACCACTAGAGCATAGATGCACAGAATTATGTTGCTCTACCACAGAACACGACTTAAAGACTCACAATTAACTTTTTTTCTATTACCTTAGAAAAATTGAACTTAAACTGTCTATTGAAAGCTAAAAAATAACACATTCAGGTCAAATTAACAAATGTGAAATAAATTGAAGAAAGTTCTGAGAATTTTCCAGGCCAAATATCACTTTTCAATAAGAGTTTGGCATAAACACAACCATCAATATTAATTCTAATAGTATGATCTGAAACTACTTTCTGCCACTTTGTTTGGTTTACAGCTCTCTTGATTCACACACACTGTTGGAATCATAATAATAAGCTCAACCACAAGCAAGAGTTCTTAATAAAAAACTCATAAAACAGTCATGGTAATTTTTTGTCTACTTTCCATGTTTGGAAATACGTTACATTCATACTACAGCAACATTTTTAGTGTGATTTAGTTTAAAAAACCCACAAAAAACTACTTACAGCACCACTAACTGGTCCAGATGAATGTCCAGAAGAATCTGGTTCTTCAATATATAAAGTGTAGAAATCAGGCCTTGAGTTAGAAATAAACAAGAATGGAGTATTGTGAGAAGTTGGAGACAACATTTCGAAAGGATATTTTAATTTAAAAATAAATAAATAAAAGAAACTAAAAATGGAAACATAAATAACTCCTTTAAACCTTCATAAAAGTTTATACAGCAAATGTAATCATTTAACTTACTCTGAGTTTTGTAATTAACCAACATGGACTATTTGAAGTTACAGTTTCAGAAACAGTATCAGTGGTTTTAGATGGTACCCAGAAATCAATCTGTAAAATTTCAAGCACTCAGACATCAGAGCAAGCTGTTCCTTTCTGAGATGTAAGTGGAACTACCACCTAAAGGATCTCTTTGTGATTAAGCAGTGAGGATCCAGAGAGCATCTCCTAATTGCAAATATATTATGAATTTGTTAACAAACTATTATATAAAAGATTTCACTTATTTACATGTCAAAAAGTTGAGCACCACAATCAGTATTAACATCTACTTTTCATCCTGAATTACTGCCTGCAATTACTTTCATATTCTTAACCTTTCTTGTGCAATATCTTTCATAAAAATCTTTCATCCATACACTTAAGACTAGAAACTGAATTTTCCATGTTTCTTCTAGGTCATGCGCCAAAAAAAAAAGACACAAGAATAATTACACAACACTGCATCCCATTCAGATATGTCTCCACTTTTTCAGCTTTTGTATTTACAATATTATCCTGAAAGATTATTAGCTATACTCATAGAAGAGTCTTAATATCAGCAAATTATCATTTCAGAAAGTGACAAGAGTCCTCATTTCACAAACACCAATAGAAATTTCAATTGCTAACCATTAAAAATTTTCTAAGTCACAGTGTCATAAACCAGAAAGATAGTACTGTTACCTCTCAGATTTGGGATAATCAAGCCATTTTAATATTCCTGAAATTCTCTCTTCATACGTAACTGAACTGGGAAAAATTAAAAAAATGTTTAAAAGCCTTTTCTTATAAGACCTTATAATTGCAGGTGGATACAGAGAAAGTATCCACCCTCTAGTTATATAGTAGAGTCACAGATTTGTTTTTCAAGAACGACACATCTTAACAAGGTACCAGTAACCGGTTTTATTCTCCTCTTTATTGATTGAATGTAATTCGCTTTTAATGGCAAATTAGACAGATCCTGATTTTGCAAACACAAAAGGGATGCTGATGGGAGTGCTTATATGTTTAAAACTAAATACACACAACAAAGAGATTTCAAGTTCATAACATGAACCTGAAGTATGAGGGAGAATAATTTTTACTCTTTCCAGCATGCATAAACCTTGGACTTTCAAATTTTAAAAGCAAGTAACATCTCCAGTAAATTATCTGTGAGGCCATGCTTCATCTCCTGTGACAGAATCACAGAATCATAGAATCACCAGGTTGGAAAAGACATCTTGGATTATTGAGTCTAATCATTCCTATCTGCCCCTAAACGATGGCTCTGAGCACTTCACCTACTCATCTTTTAGTACCTCCAGGGAGGGTGACTCAACTACCTCCCTGGGCAGCCTGTTCCAGTGCCCAGTGACCCTTTCTGTGAAAAATTTCTTTCTGATATCTAGTCTGAACCTCCCCTGGCGGAGCTGGAGGCCATTCCCTCTTGTCCTGTCCCCTGTCACGTGGGAGAAGAGGCCAGCTGCCTCCTCTATACAACCTCCTTTCAGGCAGCTATAGAGAGCAATAAGGCTAAACAACCCCAGCTCTCTCAGCCGTTCCTGTTCTCCAGCCCCTTCACCAGCTTTGTTGCTCTTCTCTGGACTCGCTCCAGAGCCTCAACATCCTTCTTGTGGTGAGGGGCCCAGAACTGAACACAGGATTCAAGGAGCGGTCTCACCAGTGCCGAGTACAGAGGGAGAATAACCTCCCTGGACCTGCTAGTCACATCATTTCTGATCCAAGTCAAGATGCCATTGGCCTTCTTGGCCACCTGGGCACACTGCTGGCTCATGCTCAGCTGGCTGTCAACCAACACCCCCTGGTCCTTCTCCTCCAGGTAGCTTTCCAGCCAGACTTCTCCTAGTCTGTAGCTCTGCATAGAGTTGTTGCACCCCAAGTGCAGGACCTGGCATTTGGCCTCGTTGGACCTCATGCCATTGTTCTCAGCCCAGTGGCCCAGCCTGTTTAGATCCCTTTGCAGAGCCTCCCTGCCCTCTGACAGGTTGACACTATCTCCAAGCTTGGTGTTGTCTGCAAACTTACTAAGTGTGCACTCAGTGTTGAACAGGACTGGACCCAGCACTGAGCCCTAGGGGACACCACCTGGGGGAATACACACATTAACAGATTTGCCTACCCCCAGAGTCATGCACAAGCTTTATATCATTTACCTACAGTACTCGAGTGTTTTCTGAGTTCAAATACTAGACATCACTACAAAACCTTTGTTACCTGTAGAGACTTACAGTTACATGCTTGCTTCAAGTTAGCATTATAATGTGGAGAATCATGGAATATGTACTGAAATCATCATGAAAACTGAGAAATAATTTACTAATATCAATGCCTTCCATAAGAAAAAAATACTATTACAGTAACTGCTATATTTTCATATGCATAACTCGTGAATTAACTAGACAAAACATACAGAACATTGATTCAGCAGTAGTGTGCACACTATTACACACACAAGAAGACCAGAGGAAATTGATCTAGAGTCCATCTTCCTTCAGTATCTTCCCTATCCAGCATTTTCTCTTCAATAAGTTTCTGCTATCTATAGCCTCTTGCCATGGCTTCCAAGTTTGGGTTTATTATCTTAGGTTTTCTGAGAGCTCATTCTCAACTACAAGTATTTTTAAAGGGCTATGTGGTGTGTGTAGATTTTATGTGTGGAAACGTGGTAATAATTGGTATAACTTAGCAGTGGCTACTAATCAGTTATAGGACATTTTCCTAGCAGATCAGTGGTCTGCAGTTGGTTGAAACTTCTAAAACTGTCTAGGAGAGCAGAATATACTGTACCTTGTGAATTTCTCACTGTGAATCAACTAAATACTTTTTAAAATCTCAACTATTATTGGTAGCTCTATTGCAAAACTAGGATGATGTCACAGGGCACCTGTGACTGTTTCAGACTGTTTAAAAATCTTGTCGTTTAAAAATCTCATATTTCTTTTCCTTCAGTTTTCATATGAGAATTTGGATTTTTTGAGTAATTTATAGCAATCTAGTACAAGCCCTATAAAAACTTACCCATTGTATATATTGTACAAAGTGGGGTATGTTCCATTAATTGGAACATCAGAGCCTGGCCAAAAGTAGGTGCCTGCTTTCAAGTTTTGGTACATTGCTGTCAGCCAGATCTATAGATAAAAATACAAACTTATTATTTTAAGGCATCTACACCACTGGACGACCTCAGATTACCAAAGTAAAAACCACATAGTTAGATCAGAAATATGGACTGCAAGCCATCATTTCTCTTCCCTCTTTCACACATCATACAGTTACCCAGTGACCATAGCTTATTTGAAGGTTGTTTTCTACATACACATTCTGGAAATCAAGCTCTTTGTTTTTGTCTTCCTCACTTTTATATGCCTGAACTTTGTAAGTGTATTTGTAAATAGATATAATTTTGGAGCAGATTTTCAGATTCCATTTTGTAGCTAGCTGACAAAAGACAAACAAAAAAATCATAATAAAATCACACCAAAAATTTATTATGGCTTCCTGTAGCAAGATTTGTTCCAATACTAGCCAAAATACATGTCTTTTTTACTAGCTGCCAAGTCAAGTGACATTTCTAAGTCTCAGAATTAACACTTCAGGAATTCTTTTACTTTCACAAAAAGCAAACTGCTTTTTAGGCAGCCTATAATATGAAGCTTGGAAGATATTTAGCATGCACTGCAAATACACCACCCAGCTTTGCATTTTGTTATTTGTAACATGGCACATAAGCCATTCAAGACATAAAAGAATATCACAACAAGAAATAAACCTACTGGCTGCCCACTCCACCACGAAGGTTGGAATTTTTCCGTGCTCGCAAGTGAGAAATGCTTGTTCAAGTTTACATCATACATGCTGTTATCAATGATACCATGAGATTCTGGATACAATCCCTGTAAAATGAAAAAAAAAAAACCAAACCCAAACAAAAAATCTCAATAAAGATTGAAATCAAATGGAGCCTAAACTAAGTTGCAATGGTGAACTATCAGTGTTCTTGCAAATATTTTTCAGGCTGTTTCATCATAGGAATAGAACACACTTTCCCAACTCACACAGATCAACAGATTCCTGCCATGAATTCAGTGTGACTGCCAAGTTCCCTTGAGTTTCCCTACTTTCTCCCCAACTCAATTAAAACCTCATGTGCTATTGATTAAGTAACATACATGTTATGAGGCTGCATATCAGCTGCCAAACCCAACCTGACACACACTTTCATCAAATGAGAGCATCCTCACTCATACACATCTCTGTCCAATCAGACTGACAAAGGTCAGAAATAACCGTTTCACAGGTTAGAATCAGATATATACATACAACCACATACAAGGTCTGACACAAAAAACCCAAGACTGACCCAATAGTCTGGGAACCAAGAGCAGGAGAAACAAAGAGATGGTTATTGAACATGTTGTAGCCTGTCACAGTGAGACAAAGCTCAAATCAATTGCTTCACTCAGTACAAGTGGAGAACACAAGCATTGTGTTCAAATATAGTTGTTTTCTTGCCATTGGTCAGAAAATGGCAGTGTGCAAGGGTGAACAGTAAGCTAACATCAAGTTTCTTGCAAATCTGAAGAAATCCACATTGGGAACTTTTGGGTCATTAACTGAGGCTTACACTGAAGACATTCCAAAGATCAAGTCAGTGCTCAAAGGTACCCTTCTGCAGATGATGTGCATGCAAAAGCGAACTATTTTGAAGGCAAATGCTGTTGATTTTCTTAGTCTGTTAAATAAAAAGATTTATAGGCACAGCCTCGGGGGTTTTTTGGTTGGGTTTTTTTTTTTTGGTTGGTTGGTTTTTTTGTGTCAGACCTCATAGATCATGCCTGTATGTACTATCTCAGTATCTCTCTTTCTTTTACTCCTATAGCTTATGTTCCCATGTCCCACAAAAACATTGGCACCACAAAATTCTTTCTATATCTTCCAGGTAAGGAAAAGATAAAACAGCAAATTCTCACTTACTGTGACAATAGTATAGTGGTTTGGAAAGGTTTTTGTGGGGTAAACAGCTCTCATATATTTTGAATGTGTGCCACATGTTTCTGCAACAGATCATGGAATTAGTATAAATTTGCTTATTTTTTTAAATTGAAAACTAACATAAGCAAAGAAACAAAAAATCACCAGTCAGATGTTGTAGTATTACAGGGGAAACGTGACTCCAAATTGACACGTACATTGTGGTGTCTCCTTGTGAGGTAGCCCTATTGCCCCGTTGCAGCCCATGGACACTGGACACAATATAGCTGCCTGAAGTCCAGACACTTATTTGAGAAACCTTTAATGATCCCGCCTGGCCCTCAAATGCCGCTCCTACACCTTATCTGGCAACCTGAATGAGTGTCTCAGATACTTCGAAGACCCAAGATAGCACAAGACATGTATGTCTATGCAAAGAGACTGAAGCCTCAGGTAAGCCCAAGCAAGATATTCTGCAGAGCTGCCTAGTTATCAGAAGTATGGGAAGGATTCAGTAGCTTAAACACTGGAGTCCAGTGTCATTTGAGATACCATCAGGTATCAAAGATATCTGCATGGAAGTTCACAGTTTTGATGCAAGACCACGGTTAGACATGTGTCCTCCAGCCACAGCTACAAAAGGCCACTCAGGATACACCACAGCACACTGAAGTGTACTAGAAGCATACACTAAGACAACAATTTGTCCTGTGCACTCTCTGTCCTTTGGTTGAGCTGTCTTCCCCTCTACTTTTGCTCTAGGCTGTATAGACTGTACTAGCCATAAAGGCACTGACTTACGATACGCATGCAGACATCTCACATGCAGCTATCTCCAAAAATATATCCTAGTGTAGATATCCTGCTCAGGAGTGAATCCCATCCCAGGTGTCCTATCCTTATCTCCAAACATTGCATTGCTTTTCAGCAATTTAAGGCAACTACTATGCCTGTACATCTGTAACATCTAAATTCACTCTAATATCCAATTTATTTACCCACAGAACAAAGGTGTGAAGACTAGAAGGTCTTAAGTGCCATTTTTTGATCTAACTCACATGAAGAAACAGTTCTGTATTAAGCTGTAGTCAGATGATTACTTGATTCACACTTAAACATACTTTATTCTTTGATGTACAGTATTTCAGTCAAAGAACAGAAACTGATTTTAACTAAACAATCTCAACTAAACAATGAAATCCTGAACTTATTCAACAAACCTGTTCTAGTGTGGTATGGAAGAAAAGGCTTAAAGTATGTTTAAAGGAGGTCTGAATAATTGACAATTAAAGGAGCATAATTTTTAATGTATTTTTCTTGACCAGTAAAAAAGCTGTGTTCATAAAGCACATATTCTATAACAAATAGCTTGAAAATCCTAGGTTAATGGAGTTACTGAAGAGGCAATGTTTTACGCCACAAATCAGCATTGCACTTTTTCTTCTGCAAATAAGGGAATTTCCCTTTCCTTTCCACAGTAGCTTTCCGAGAAATAAACACATGAGTTTGCGTAAACAATTGTTAAAATTGAGCACAAATATTAGTAATGCTGAATTAGATCTGTTCTTGTTTGAATGGAATTCTTGGAAACACACAAGTAGCATGGTTTTCATACCTTTTGTTAATTTGGCATTTCCTTTTCACCTGTTTTAAAGGACTGGAATTAAACAGTATGCATTATTTCTTCAGTAATTCAAGTTCCTTTCAGATTCAGAATGACATCAAAGAGTAAAATATTTGTGCAAGTAGTCAGGCTTCATACTGTTTCAAGTTCAGGCATCTGGACACTCTTATTACCCACAAACGAGATTGCTAACTATTCAGTAAAATGTAGTACTTTGTAACATCCATGTGAAATTTTCCAATGAGCCCAACAGAAACTGAGCATTATATATTCAGAACAGACATGAATGCTACCAATTTAGACTATTACTGCTAAGAAGAAATGAAGAAATATGCAAACATTTTGTCCAGATACAAAGTACCTTGAGAGCTGAGCTCTAAAATAGTCAGGAAATCTTAACAAAGTGCACTAGTGGGTCTCACTTTTACAGCCTTTTACTGAAGAACCTAAAAATCTTCTACTTAGTCTTTCTCCCAATACTCAGAAGTACTGGGAAATAAATACTTGAACCTTACTGCAGTCATATCAATATGTTAAACTATACCAATATGTAAATTACCTTGCATTTAAGTCTAATATAATAATGTTCTCTGACATACTTTAAAATATTAAACTTCTCCTTAATATCTTAAAATATCTGAATTGAAAAAGTAAATCTTTGAGGAAAATTTCTTAATAAACCAATGAATTTTCTCTTTTTATAATACTTCAATGATGACCTCCTTATCAACTAGATTTTTTCAATGAAGTACAGAGAATGCCGGAAATACTTCTCTTGAATTTTTTTTCTTTCTTAAACTCTGTTTGAATGTATTTCAAACTATCTACTTAATAAAAAGCTGTTGACCAGTATTAGAAGCCTTGTTGAAAAAAAGCTGTGTTTCCCGTGCACTCAAATACAAGAATTAATGTAGAAAATATAATAATGAAAATATAAAACTGATGAAAAAGACCTGATTTGTGATTTTCTTGTTGCTGAGCAAAGTATATGTAGGATAGCAGCAAAAGGGACTAGAATGTCTGCATGCAGACTTTTAAAGAAAATAGTCAAAGCATTCCTGGTAACTTACTAAATTTTTCAATATTTGGCAGCAAAGAAATCCATGTTTCCAAGTATTCTGCTCTAAACCCATCCATTGAAAAAAGGATAAGTGGTGGCAGATCAAATCTACAAGAAAATATGAGTTTGTCATCATAAAGGATCTTGGGGAGCTGGTGACTCATTAAGATCTTTAAAAACAATATAAATTCTACATTTTAAAGCAGGACTCAGAATTTCCACGTACTTCCCAGAATTAATATCACAGTGTGAAATAAACAAATAATTCAGTTTTGAGAGCAACTACACGACCCTCCTGAAAAAAACACTAGAGGAGTAAAACACAAACTACTCATAGTGTAGAGAACCTAGAAAAAAAACTGGCTTTTGTTAATAATTTAATTACAACACAAATAAATACAAATACTGCAGACTTAGAATCCAAATACAAGCCCAGAGTACAGAACAAAGTACATCTGTATGTAATGATGGGTTCTATTCGGTATCTTGTCTCCTAATGCATCTTAAAACATATCTCAAGTTTCAGCTGCACAAGACCCATAAAAGTACTGAAATCACTCAGCAAACAAGTAGGGTCCGTTGATCTGCTCACTAGGGAAACCTAATCTCTTTGCACTGCCAGGTGTGTGCTAACCCCTTGCCTTACCACGTTTTCTTTGTGAAGGCATCATCACTGCTAAGCAGCCCATGCTCTTTGTGGACTACATCTTTCAAGTTTCCCACCTCTCATGGAGCCTCAAGGAGACTTCTTTGTCTCAAGGTCCCTGTCAAACTGAAAGCTACAAAAGGAATGCAGCAGCTGCTGACGTACTTAGGGTAAGACTTTATGTAAAGAAACAAGGATGAAAGCCTCACAAGTGAGTTCATTGAGTAAGTATGATAAACAGGCAGAGTGTACACCTGATCTCCACTATACTGTTCAAAGTCTTCTTATATTAATTCTAACTAGGAGGTGCTCGCTGTGCAAATAAACCTCGAAGTTATTAAACATGCTTTCTCTTAACAAACCAAAAAGGAATTCTAAAGAAAAAATGCATTTAAAGTTATAAAGTGTTGAGGCTATGGCAACTTTTTCATAACACCAAGTGACAAAATCAGAAGGATTGAGTCATCTAGTTCTGCTAATTCAGTCTTTTTGTTATTCATCATTATATATTCCAGCCATCTTAGTATCATATGAAGAAACATAAAAAATGTAAATATACAATTAAATAAAAAATGTAGTTTGAAGAGGGCTTCACTACACATAGTATCTAAAAAACCCCAACTATCTGTAATTTATAGGAATGGTTCATTAAATAAGCCTGGAAAAAAGCTGGAAAAAAAATATCAATAAAATGCAGTTACTCATAACTGGCTCCAAACCATTTCTTGGAGAAACACTTCAAATGATTAACTATTAAAAAAAAAAGTTATATATGTGAATATATAGAAGAAGCCCTCCTCCACTATTTTCCAAACGTTTAGCCTATGAAGCGGTACTAACTCAGCAAGTTATTTGTTAACCTAAAAAAGTATATTTTTATACCTATGTTAGGAGACATATGCAGGAACCCATGAAGAGGCCACAATTGTAAAGGTACTACTGTTATAATTAAACTAAATCACTAAAATAGAAAGAATAACGGTTAACATCAGAAATACCCTAACTGAACTAGAAAATAATCCATTTTTCTTTAAGAATAACTTCTTAAATGGTGTTTAGCCTAGACTTAGCCTATGATTCTGCAATACTGCACAAATAACAAAATAACTGCAGGTGAACATCAGAACGTTCCAATATTTGTATATAAACGGCTACCTTTGTAGCTTCCTTTTAACATACCTTTATTCCTGCAGATGATTCAGGTAAAAAACTACTGTTACTTAGATAAAGAATTGCAGTCACAGATTCTAGCAGTAGTTACAGCTTGCCTAAGGTGATTTATTTCACTTATCACAGATACAAGATGGTAACATGGCATGGACTATGAACAATTCATGAGAAATGAACCTCGAGATAACTCTAGATCAATGTTTTTGCAAACTGACTTTCAATCTGGATTTGAACTACTGTACTCTGGTCTAAACTATAAATGATAAATGAACATGCAACAAAATGACAAAGATTCTAGAAATTAAAAACATTGCTAGCTACAAACTGCTTCCATAGAATACTCCTCAGGGCCAGAACCTTATTCTCAGTATAAAATGAAAACCCCATGAAGCCCTGCTTCAGGCCACTGGAGCATTTCTGACCATCACAATGATCTTATTTGCTAAGAAGACAAAATTGTTTTATCCTACCCAGCTGGACACTGAGGAGTTTCAAGTGATATACATGGTTCTTCTGCCCAAGACATTTCACCTAAAAAGACAAAAGAAAATACTGAGTCAGCACAAAACAGGTATCATTCCTGTAATCTAATTTTACCAGCATTATTCATATGTTAGCCAGAGTCTGTATGAAACTATCAGCCATGAACAAAGAAATTCAGAAATAAGTAAAACATAAGCAACCTAATCTAAAAATTAATTTCTAGTAAAAAGGATAGGAAATCTTAAATTTAGGGATGATTACTAAAATATGTACTCTGGATTGCATAAAGTTCAATGCAGAAAATGTCATGCCTCCATCTATTTCTGAAAAAATCCAAACCTAAAAAATGAAAAGAAGCAATCCAAAACCCCATATCTGGTATACTGCTACAATATTCAAAACGTTCTATCTTTCATATAAATGAGACACACTCACATTGTTCTCAACAAACCATATTTTCTCAGTTAATAATAGTAGAAGCTTAACCTCAAATTATCTTTATTTTCCAAAATGTCACCGCAAGATTCTATTTGAGAGAAAAAAAATTCATCTTCCTTTATATCTGCTATGTTTGCCCATATATTTATTTAACAGGACAATTCATGCATAAATCTTTTTGACTTTTGATTTACCTTTGCAAACACTGTTGTAGTTTACACAGCAGTCTTTTTTCTGCAAGCAATCATCAGAACAAGAACAGTAACTTCCAGGTATCCGTGTCTCACCACAACGGAAATTAGTACAACTCCAAGATCGGGCTGAAAATTTGAAGAAGATTATGACCAGTTCACGGAACCTTATGTACACACTCCTGTGTCTGGAAATCCCCCAAACAGGTAAAGCAAATGAAAAAACAAAGAGTTTTTTACTAGTTTATAATTTAGATTACCTGCTTGAGTTGCTTTACAGATTTTATCTGAAAAGTAAACTCAAGATTTTATGTAACACATAAAGCTTATTTCTGAAGCTATTGAATGGTAATACAGAACATAAACTGATTTTACAAATACATCCCCAGAAGCACCCTGTTCAACGCCTTCCACCCTTCCAGGAAGATCAAGAAAAGCCAAATCAAACCCATGTTTTTCCTACAGAAGAAAAAGAAAAGGAAACATATTTTCCTACTCACACACAGGACTCCAGCAGACAGAAAAAAAAAAACCAAAAGAGATGTAAGGGCTGAAGCAGGCAGACAAAATGAAGAAACATATGAGCAGCTGCCAGAAGAGCAGAAAGAGAGTAACTGAAGAGGAGTTTGGTCTCAACACAAAGCCATGCCATTCCTCTAGAAGATGAGTACATTGCTCCAATTCCAGGATACCTCTGAGTGCTGCATGAGGCTGGAAAGTGCACCTGGGCTGGAAACATCCATTCATTTCAAAAGCAAAAGACAAGTCAGCACAGCGGCATTATTTCTGGGCCCTGGTTAAGGATAACCTACAGTTTACACTCACACTCATTCACACTCTGGGCTAGAAAATATGCACTGCAAAGGCTTTGCTTAGCCATGGGGGACAAAGCCCACATGGATTTGACTTAAGAAAGACTCGGGAAGATTTTGTGTCCTGCCTGGTCAACCAGTTTGTTTTCCTCTAGCCATCTGAACACAGAAGCACCTCAATACCTCCATGTTTTTCCCTCCCCAAGGGAATGTGACATTGCTTCCACAAATGAGCTTAAATATGAGAATTTATCCTTTTCCTATCATTATCAATCATGTGAAAAAAACAAACCCAAAGTAAAGTGGAAACCAGTAAGCATTGCCTGTGGGTGAACATACTTGGCTCTACACAGGTGTCCTCGTAGTCCCAGCAGCAGTCCTGACGTTCCTTGCAGCCACTGTCGCACTGACAGCCAGGCACATCTTTCCTCTGTTGCTCATTGCACTTGTGCCTGCAGCTGACTGTAGAGAGAAGGCAGACAGTCTGAGTGCTTGATAACTCTGCCCCAGACTGGTCAGTTAAATGGACGATGGATGTGGGCTGTGGGGATAAATGTGCTGAATAATTTCCCAAATCCAATTCCCAAGTCATTTTTTCAATGCAGTCACTAGCACACAAGTCAGCAAGGTGAATTGACAGCTGTAGGAAGTCCGCTGGACATTGAAGGTGCTGGAGGCCATTTGGGCTATGCTCACCCAGAGCCTGTGGTAGGGCTGGTTCTGCAGCAGGTCTCCCTAGAACTGGTAGCACTGGAGCCAGTGCCCAGGTGTCTCACTCTTCCACCATAAGGCATCTCCCCTGCTCAGGGCTGGGTCTGGGATGTGAGAGGAAGAAAGACTTTTACTCTGGACACTCCCTAATGTACCTGCCAAGGAACTAAGTGCAAAGGGGACTATCTCAAGTCCAGGCACGCAGAGCTGGGTGGCCTCCCCGTTGGGCAGACAGACAGAGCCTAGCAGCCAGGGTACTAGTGTTGGAAATGGAAAAAGAGACTCTGCTGAAGGCCCTTAGCAGACATATGGTCAACAGTAATTATGCTGAAAGTATCATAGAAGTACCTTGTTCCTGGTCTCCACGGTTCAGTCCTAGTCCTAAACCTAGTCCCAGGGATACAACCACCAAAGCACACACCAGAACCTGTTCCACAGACACAGGAAAAAAAAAATAGAATAGAATCACCAGGTTGGAAGAGACCCACCGGATCATCGAGTCCCGTTCCCACAAATTTCTAAACCATGCCCCTCAGTACCTCATCCACCCGCACCTTAAACACCTCCAGAGAAGGTAAGTCAACCACTTCCCTGGGCAGAAAAGTTTACAATTGAGATAAACTGTTATTTTATTAGAAATTAATGGCGTGATTATTATTTCTTTGAATGTATATTTTCTTCTGAACTAATAATTTCTCAGAACTGTTCATCAAAAATTGGAGATATTCCAAGCCTGAGGATAGGAGAAGCACAACAATGTTAATCATGCAAACTGCTTACAAGCCAACGCCTTCATACCAGACTTTTCACCTATGGCCAGTCCCATGTTGAAATCAGGGAATTCTTTTCTGGGGAAAAGATAGGAAGTAATCACTGTATTTACCTGTGTTGCATCTGTGTAAAGATAAGAAAATGCTTTTATTTAGCATCTGTATTTTTCTGAAATGCTTACAGGAATTTTGAAGAGACTCAGCTGAATTAAGGTTGCCAGTGTCAAATTTTCATTCCCATGCCAGTTTCTCACTATAAATCATCCTATTAGTGAGGTTAGAGGAAATAGGAAAGAGACAGACAGCCCAAGGAAAACTCGTAACAGAAAGCAGCATAATGTTTGGGAGGTTGGGGAAGGGCTGAGGAAGCCTCTACCGGCTTAAGAAACAATCCAATGAATAGTGATCTATGCTGGCTGAAAGACAGTGTGAAAAGTTACAAAACTCTCAGAGTATTTCATAGTGTTTGCACTTTCCTCTTCACTAAGGTAACAATGGGAAAAAATGCATATAATAGAAATCACCATAAACCAGCCCAGTTTACTGTCCATTTTTTGCCTCAGAGCTTTCTTTATCTCATGCCATTTTCAGGAACCACCAGGTGCTAGCAAACACTAAGATTCAAAATAAAATAGAAAAAAGTGACACTCCCATGCTCAGTATTACTGTAATAGACCCTCTTAAGTGAGACTACAGCAGTTATAAGAAGCTGAGAAAAACTTAATGTGTGGGTAGCGTATAACCAAGTACGCATAAAACATCCTGCTACTTTTCATCCATCCCTGCTCACAAAACAACCCTACACACTTTGTTACTGCCTGTCCTGCCTTGGCAGTGCTGAGAAAGACCGACCAGCTCTCAGAGTGGGTATGATGGAGCAGTACCACACTGGAACAGCCTAAGCACACATTATTCCTTTGCACCAGGAAGACCAAGGCATGCAAGTCATAAAGTCCTCTCACAAGAGACAACCAGGAGATGTAACTGTGGGTCTTGCATGGGACATACCTCTTCATCTGGATAGATACAATCAGAGGCACGCCTTCCAGACACCACATCTTCTCCTCCTGCTGCTATGCGCCCTGCAACCACGCTCAAGACTTTCCTGTTTCTCCCTTGCTGTCCCCTCTCCCCAGCCTTGTGTTACTGGTGTTTTCCCAAGCAACACCAAACACCAGCAACACCAAATTTACTTCCTTCACACTTTCTCTCTCCCACCTTTACTTTCTTTCTGCAGCTCACTCTGTTTTTTACAGGAGAAACACCCCAGAAGTAGGCATTGAAATTGAATTGGTGAGAGAACTGGGTAAGAGGGACAGATGGGAAAAGCATGTTTGGAAAGTTTGCCCAGAGTGGCAGAAATGCTGAAGTCCCTTGAAAAGAGACACCAGGTGTGAAGGATGCAGTTTAATCCTACATCTAGTCAGCAAGGGCTGAGAATCATGGGGTGCATTTTTGGCTACAACACCAGCCAGTCTTTCTGGGCAGGGAAGATAACACTGGCAGGATAACCTAACAGGTCTTGTTTCACTGAGAACATATCAGCCCAATTACCAGTATATGCACTCTTCACCTTAGGTTTACTATGGTTTTACCCTCCATTTTCATTAAAACTCACATAAATAGATGACACTAAATTGAAAGTACAGCTATTATAGCAGCAAACATTCCCACTGCTGCAAGCAATGACAGTGCGGAAGTAAAAATAAAAAAAAGCAGATATACAGATGAGACGCTGTGTTTATAATAGCATTTAGACAAGGAACCTTCATTTTGAGGCCATCTTCCTTGAGGTAAATTAACACTGGTAGCACTTATTCAAATCCTCAAACTTTCCACAGCTATCTTCTATGTCTAAACTCAGGACTACAGCTGCCTATTCATTAAAAAGTTGTTCCTAATGTGTGTGGCTGGTTCTCTGCATGACAGTGTAACTACTATTTGTGAGTACATAATTCTCTGCCGAAGCTCTCAGGAAATGCTGCCAAGAAATACTTTGTGCGTAGTTTATAAAAAGCATAGATGCATAGTGTAGAATATTAGCAGTTTACAACTCCAGTATTTAGAATTTGGGGTTTTTTTCATATAAGCAAACAAGTGAATGTGAAAGAATGAATATCTTTTAGGACACTTATATTTCTGATGTTACTCTCCCAAATACTTCTTCACTGTGTAATTTACTTTCCTTCATAGTTGGGCATTTTTTCCACATTGTTTCTCATGATTCCTTCATTTTTACTGAAGACTTAGAGAAGAAATGTTTTTTCTCAATTTCTATTATTTTCCTCAATGGGAAATCTTGCACAATGCAGCATTAAATAGGACAGATGTACTATGTCAAATTGTTCTGGTGACACAGAGCCAAATAGTATCATAACTTTCTTCTCTTTTTCACAGGGCTACTTTCAAAATTAATTTTTGAGTCTTTCTAAAATCAGTACCTGTATTTTCTCTAAATTCCAATTTCCAGACATAAGACCTTGTGCAAACATACACACATAATGTGTGTTTGTTTTGTGGTTGCAAACAGAAACTTAAAACTGGTATTGGCTACAACAAAAGATTTAAGAAAACACAACAAAACCTTTATACATTACTGTTTACAAGGCAGCTGTATAACTCTTAGCGCCCAAGGAAGAGGGAAACAGTTGACACAATATTTGAGAAATGGAACTGACAATACGGTACAAAATGGTTCATTAGTCTTTTCCCCTGCCTTGCTTCCTGTTTTTCACCAACGCCTTTCCTACATGTTCTGTTTTGTTAATCACAAATCCAGAGATAAAAACTGAAACAAAACAGAACTGCAGCTACTTTGGCCACAAGCTATTCTGTTTTAAACAAAAGTATAAAAGAAAGTATTGAAATAATGATTTTGCTGTGCAAAAAAAATGTCAGGTTATTGAACTAAAACAAGAAGTACGGTTAGTTGCCAGAAAAAAAAATTCACTTGAGAAGTACCAGAAGAACCAGAGAAATCTGCCAGTGAAGTTAGTGCATTCAGACAGTAAAATGTTAAGTACCAATTACCAAATAACCCTGAATGATTATATAATAATACAATGACACTTCTGCAGTTTTGAGAACTGTTAAACAAGCAGGCTAGAAGCACAGCACCTACTTACAGCACAGATGACTTTGTATTTCAGGAGGGTTTTTTTCTTCACATACTCCATTTGCATTAAAGATGCCTCATCCAAATGTCCACTTTGATGGTCGATGATGCTGTGCTGAAGCTCCATTTTTGCCAAGATCTGCCTTTTGGCTGTGCATATGCTGTGTTCCTCACCCTCCCTAGCTGGCTTAGCTGTGACTAAAATACCACTACTTCTTCAAGTGTATATGTACTTTGTTCATAGCTTTTTTATGAGGTCCTAGCTTTTGCATCAGTGATAGATTTGCAGGAAGCCAAAGCAAGCAGGAAAAGTCTCAGAAAGGTCAAAGGCTGAAAAGCATTTTCTGTGTGCAGAGAAGCTGTCACATTTCAAGATAAGTAAAGCATTAGGTAAACTCTTAACTGGTGATTAGGAGCAATACGTTGCTAAGCAATAAAATGCAAAAATGACAAATTCAAGTACTAAACTATTTGGTTAAAAGCTTGTCATCTAGAGTATTTATTATTTGCAAAGTGTTACATATATTACACATAACTAATATGAAAGTAGACAGTTCCTTAAATCCTGCTCTCTATTATGCTTACCTTTTTACATACTTTCACTTACCTATTACTAAAGGATTCCTCCCTTTACTTCCAACTGGCCTTTGCCACATACTTCTTTCAGCTTGTTGCACAGTTTGTCAGTAGTAATAGCCATACTCATTAAAAACAAATGGTATATAGCCAAATCAAACTCAATGAAAACCAAAAAGGTTTTAAGTACAAATTGAAATCAATTTGTTATGAAAATGTACCTTCATAGCCTACCAGGGCTCTGCAAGTGTGACTATTCAAATATTGATCAGATTCTAAAGGTGAGCACCACATGAGCTGTAATTTATAACAAATAAATTTATAATCTTTATCATTATAAAGAAATACAAAACATAGTTCTATACGAGCTAGTATAAAGAAATTTAAATCCATCACAGCCTAAAACAGTACAATCTTTACCCCCTATTCTATTTCATATGTGTCATGCTTAGTTTGCACATTATCTAATGGGTCCTCGAGTGGCCATGGCAGGGGGTTGGAATTCAATGGTCTTTAAAAATCTTTAAGGTCTCTTATAACTCAAACCATTCTATGATTCTATGATTCTAATACATCCACATTTATCACCACACTTCCACTCTGCCATGACACATAGACAGATATGATTCTCTATGGATCAAACCGACAAAATGCCCATAAAATGTTCATTGAATTCATTTCTTCCCCGACTGGGGTTCCATTTGTTATGCTGGTTGCTCAGGACAGGAGAGGCAGTGTGCTGTGTGGAGCTATTGGATGACAAAACCTGTTCAGGTTGGGTCACTGTTGAGGGGCTTCTTGTCCTCTGCTCAGTGGTTTCTGCTATCGTACCTTCTATAACAGAGAACTCAAAAAACAGGTTGCAACAATTTGAAGTTATATCCATTACAATGTCCATGCGTGGTCCCTTTAAACCAGGCTACAAAGTTTAATATTGCAATGAACTACTCCCCCTGCTCACGCTCTGGTATGGACTCATCCACAGACTGCAGTCCCTTCCTTGTCTGGAAAGTTGTCCAGCAGAAAAGGACCTGGAGATGTCAATAGCCACCAGTGTGCCCAATTGCCCAAGTAGGCCAACAGTATCCAGGCTTGTATCCAAAATGGTGTGGCCAGCAGGATGAGGGAAGTGATTGTCCCCCTTTATTCAGCACTGATGTGGCCACACCTTGAATACTGTACTCAGTCTTGTGCCCCTCACTACAAGAAAGACATTGAGGCGTTGGAGCACGTGCAAAGAACGGCAACAGAGCTAGTGAAGGTTCTGGAGCACAAGTGTTATGAGGAGACTGAGGGAACTGGGCCTGTTCAGCCTTGAGAAAAGGCTGAGAAGAGACTTTATTGCTTTTTACAACTACCTAAAAGGTTGTAATGAAGTGGGTGTTGGTTTCTTTTCCCAGGTAACATGTGATAGCAGGAGAGGGGCCTCAAGTTGCACCAGAGGAGGTTGAGACTAGACATAAGGAAAAATTTCTTCACTGAAAAGGATTGTCAAGCACTGGAAGAGACTGTCTAAGGAAGTGGTTGAGTCACTATCCCAGAAGGTATTTCAAAGTCACTTAGATATGGTGCTTAGGGACATTATTTATCAGTGGACTTGGAAGTATTAGGTTTACAGTTGGACTCGATGATCTTAAAGGTCTTTTCTAACCTAAATGATTCTACAGTTCTATGATTCAGAGGTATACCTGCTCCACTGTGGGCCTATCCACAGTACCACAGATGCTTTGGGGTGTGTCTGCCCCAGCATAGATTTATTTGCAGGTCACAGGACCTTCAAGTGGTGTTCAGTCTGCAGTTACAGACTGCCTACTTCAGCAGTANGTTTAATAGGTAAAGTTGCACATCACATGCAAGCAAAACAAGGAATTCATAACTGTTTCCCTTCAGCAGGAAGGTGTTCAGCCACTTCCAGGAAAGCAGGGCTCCACCACGTATAATGGTTACTTGGGAAGACAAACACTGAAACTTTGAACGTCCCACCCTTCCTCTTTTTTTATCCCAAAGTTTTATTGCTGAGCACAGCATTATATGGTGTGGATTGTCCCTTCGGTCAGCTGGGGTCACCTGTCCCAGTTGTGCCCCCTCCTATTCTCTTGTGAACACCCAGCCTACTCACAGAGGAGGCACTGGGGCTGTGTAAACTCTGCTCAGCAACAGCTAAAGTGGAGGGAACATCAACACTGTTTTCATCACAAACCAAACCCACAACACCATACAAGCCACTGTGAAGAAAATTAACACCATCCCAGCCAAAACCAATACATACACTTACAGAAGTAGAAAATTTGACCTTTGAGAGCATTAATCATCAGTGTAGGCACCCTGGGTGAATTTCAGCTTCCACTGATAGCAAAAAAAATAATTTAGCAAATGGAACAGGGCTTGATTTTGCTACATTTATCTAATCACTGCTCTTATCTCAAAAACGTTACCGCCCACATGATGAATTTCTATGAAGTCTCTCACTGATAAAGTAAGAATATAGAACTTTATGAACATTGACCAAGAATCCAGACTTTTCTGTTTAAAGATCAAGAGCCTCATACATTTAAATACACTTTTTTTTCATCCCTACCAAAAGAAAATTCACATATAAAACCCAACCTATATGATCAGTAATTAAAAGTAAAGAAAACAAAAGGGAAGGAGAAAATAATTATAAATTAACCTTTCTGGTCTCAGTTACGGAGTCATAAATTTAACTGACCATGCTGCATACAGTCTGATGCTATGTGAATGTAGGGCTAGGATGCAGACAAATCCATTCCTCTGTAGTCAAACTGCCATCAGTTCATCCAGCACTTACAGAAATGTTGTTTTAAGCTACCAGTACAAGCAGCTGGAAGCCCTTTAAGGCCATCAAGAACTAAGGTGGCCTTATATATCTTCAATTAAAAGACACCTTAGAACTCAACTGTCATCATCTTCTAAAATGAATGGCACTCACTCAGGGGTAAAAAAAACCCACAAAACTTAATAATTTTTTCCATAAATGTTTACCAACCTTAAAAGAAATGGTCATTTTTGCCAGAATAACTTGACATTTACAGTATTTTGAAATGCATTTCCTTTTCCGCCTCTGCATGAAGAGGGTAATTTCTTCCCCATGCAAATACTGCTTTTCTTCCTTGTTTCATGAGGCTTGCAGCTCTGTGTTACGTAATACAGTGTGACAGGACGCCATACCTTGGCACAGACACCTGCATGCAATCTCTGCACATAAGATCTGTACTGTACTTTATCTTGGACATTCGATTCCTTTAAGCAAAGCGGGATGACCATCACCTAGACCTGACCTGCTGTGGCAGCTCTGGCCCTCAGTTCCACCCCAACGACCAGATTCTCTGCCAAAGGTAGGCTCATAGGTAGTTAATGACCACTTCTGTCTAATAAGTGTAACCACTCAGATTGGGCTGGCATGATGAATATAGTTTAGACAGCATTCATTCTATTGTTGGGTAATGACCTAAAATCAAGATAAAGTTGCAATCAGGCACAAAATGGTGGACAGGTTTTGGCTTGGTCCATATTCAGGTTGAGCCAAGATTTGGAGCCCAAAGCATGGTTAGGGATGGCTGTTAGCCTGTGTGTGCGTGACAGAGCAAAGCAGACCAAAGTAAGATAGCTGTCTGGTCCTCAAAATAAGGATAAGACATAATGAGGAGTAAATCAACTTCTTTTGGGCTCCATTTCCAATACAATTATGGGTCACTAGCATGGAATGGATTAGAAGCTTGACATAGAATTACAGTAGACATCTATCCTGAATGTTGCCATTTTGATAAAACACAAGCTAGTCTGCCCAGGGTGGACAAGTACTGACCCTCGATGTTGTCGGGACATCCAAGTGCATGTCAGATTGCACTGCAAGACACTAAATACGGACACAGTGGGGAGTACAATGGACATTTCTTACAGAACAAACAACTTTGTGTTAAGATGGAGTGCTACTTAGGTATGAGCAACACAAGCCAGTACAAATGGACCTTCAGTTATAATATATCCCCTCTGTTTACAATGATGATTCTTTACACATACTTGTAAATTATATACAGGTATGCACTGTTTCCCAACCCTGTATTTCTCATTAATGACAAGAATGCTCTGACCTCAATCATGTCTCTGCCAGCTGTGCAAGTCCTGGTGTCCCCCATACCACAATTCACTTGGGTAATTTTAAAATCTATTTATAACACTTCCCATTCCTTACCTATTGCTCTACATCTGTTTACACAAAAGCTGTTTATAACAAATAATCCTTTATCCAATTCCATATGAAATTTTTCCTATGGATACAACCTATTATTTTTCACTCTGCTCCAAGCCTGGAAATGTTAATTTCTCACTGCTCCGAGGCCTTCATCTACGAGCTAGAAGGAATGATCAGCTGTATTTTTCTGCTCTAGACATGAGTTTGCATCTAGTTACAAGTACCAGCTGAACTTAGGTTCAGTGCTGTTGCAGGAAAGCACATGGCCAAACCGCCACAGAAAGTTTAGAAAAAAACAGCATTAATGTCAGAGCACCACAAAACTTTAAAACTGACTTGAATTGGCATTTTACATTTAATTTTAATCTAAAACCCACTGCACATGTGTAATGTATCGACTGACAGTTTCAGATAAATGGATTTTTGACCCACTCTGCTCTACACTGCTACAGCCACACCTTGAATACTGTGTACACGGTTTTTGGCACCACATATATCAAGCTACTGAGAGTGTCCAGAGGAAAACCACAAAGCTGGGGATGGATTTAGAGGGGAAGCCACAGAAGGAGCAAATGAAGTCACTTTGTCTGTTCAGCATGGAGGAGACTGAGGGGAAACCTCATAGCAGTTTACTGCTTCTTCAGAAGGGAAGGAGGAGGAGCAGATGCTTCTCTCTTCTTTTCGGTGACCAATAATAGGACGCAAGGTAATGGCAGGAAGGTGTGCCAGGGGAGGTTTAGGTTGGATAGTAGGAAAAGGTTCTTTACCCAAAGGGTGGTCAAGCATTTGAATAGGCTCCCCAGGGAAGTAGTTACAGCACCAAGTCCAACAATATTCAAGAAGCATTTGGACAATGCCCTCTGACAGATGGTGAATTTGGGGGTTGTCCAATGCAGGGACAGGAGTTGGACTCAATGATCCCTGTGGGTCCCTTCCAATTCAGGTCATTCTCTGATTTTGTGATTTTCAGTTTATTCTGTCCTTTTGCACAGTCCTATAACTACGTAAGGGATCCTTACTGTAAGAAACAGAATATGTGTTTTGTGAAATCAGAATCATAGAATTGCAGATTCATAGAATAGTTAGGGTTGGAAGCGACCTTAAACATTACCTAGTTCCAAACCCCCTGCCATGGGCAGGGACATGTCCCACTAGACCAGGTTGCCCAAGGCCCCATCCAACCTGACCTTGAACACCTCCAGGGATGGGGCAGCCACAGCTTCCCTGGGCAGCCTGTGCCAGTGCCTCACCATCCTCATGGTGAAGAAATTCTTCCTTATGTCTAGTCTAAATCTGCCCCTCTCCTGTTTATACCCATTGCCCCTCATCCTATCACCACAAGCCTTTGTAAATAGTCCCTCCCCAGCTTTCTTGCAGCCCCTTCAGGTACTGGAAGGTCGCTATGAGTCTTCCTTGGTGCCTTCTCTTCTCCAGGCCGAATGGCCCCAACTCTCCCAGCCTGTCCTCATATGCTCCAGCCCTCTGATCATCCTTGTAGCCCTTCTCTGGACCCACTCCAACAGCTCCATATCCTTCCTACGTTGAGGATTCCAGAACTGGACACAGTACTCGAGGTGGGCTCTCACAAGAGTGGAACAGACTGGCAGAATCACCTCCCTGATCCTGCTGGCCACTCTGCAGCCCAGGATACAGTTGGCCTCTTGGGCTGCAAGCTCACGTTGCTGGTCAAGTCAAGCTTCTCATCAACCAGCACTCCCAAGTCCTTCTCTGCAGGACAGCTCTCAATTACATCATACTCCATCCTGTGCTGAAATCAGGGATTACCCCAACCCAGGTGTAGGACCTCAGGAGATACCCGCAATCCCACTTCTCCAGCCCGTCCAGGTCCCCTGGATGACATCTCGTCCTTCCAATGTGGCGATTGCACCACGCAGCTTGGTGCCATCGTTACTCTAAAATCCAACTACATCAAATCAAATCACATCAAATTGATCTAAGAACAGCTTATTCAAAACCCATAGAAGCCTAAGCAAATATTTTTGCAGGAAAAAACAGCATCTCCCAGATTGTGAACTGCAGCTGCCCCCCCCCGCTCTCTCCAGGAGCCGCAGCTCCTCCGGCAGAGAGCGATCGCGGCGCGGCCCGGAACGATCGTGCCGAGCAGTCGCTCCCGGGCGGACGGAAGCGGGAAGGTGCTTCCGGCGCGGGGGACCGGGGTCGGGGTAGGTGGTGAGGGTGCCGCGCAGAGAGCTGAGGCTGAGGGGGGGCCCGGCGGGGCCGAGCCCCGGCCATCCCCGCGACGCCAATGGAGACGCAACTACAGAGCATCTTCGAGGAGGTGGTGGTGAGTCCGGCCCCGGGCTGCCTTCCTCACCATAGAATGATTTGGCTTGGGTCCCTTCGAATGCATGTCCCAAAACTGCCCCCAGTTAGACACCTTGTCCAGCAGGATGCTGCGGGGTCGGTGTGAAAAGACTTATTCAGGCAGTCCAACGTTCCTGCAGTGAACGCGGACATCTCCAACCAGATCGGGTCGCTCAGAGCCTCATCCGGCCTGGCCTTACAGGGAGGGGGCATCCACGACTTCTCTGGGCAACCTGTGCCAGGGTTTCACTACAGTCAGAAAAAAAAAATTCTTCCTGATATTTAGTCAAATCTTGGAGTCGTATAGTGGTTTGGGTTGGAAGGGACCTTGAAGATCATCCAGTTCCGTTGATGGGAATGGTTGGACTCAATGATCCGATGGGTCTCTTCCAACCCGGTGATTCTGTGATTCTCTGATTCTATTCCAACCCCCATGCCTTGGGCATGGACACCTCCCACTGGACCAGGCTGCTCAAGGCCCCATCCAATCTGGTCTTAAACATCTCCAGGGATGGGGCAGCCACAGCTTCCCTGAGCAACCTGTTCCAGTGCCTCACCACCCTCATCCTGAGTAATTTCTTCCTAATGTCTAGTCCAAATCTTCCTCCTTCCAATTTAAAACCATTCACCCCTGTCCTGTCACTATGTGCCCTTGTAAAAAGTCTGTCCTGAGCTTTCTAGTAGGCCCTCTTCAGGTACTGGAATACTGCTCTAAGGTCTCCATTCTAAGAATCCTTCTCTTCTGCGAGCTCAACAACCCCAGTCCTTTAAGCCTCTCTTCAAAGTGGGGCTATTCCAGGCCTTTGATCATTTTTGTGGCCCCTCTCCAAAACTCCATGATTGAATATCCAGTCTAAACCTCCTGTGGCACAGCTTTGAACCATTCTGATGCATCCTGTCACTGCATGCCAGGGAGAATAGATCAGCATCTCCCCCTCCACTTTCCCTCCTCAGGAAACTGTAGAGAGCAATGAGATAGCCCCTCAGCCTCTTTCTCTCCAAATAAAACAAACCTAGAGTACTCAGCTGCTCCTCATGGACATGGCTTCCAGCCGTTTTGCCAGCTTTGTCATCCTTCTCTAAGCACATACAGGAGCCTTCACATCCTTCTTAAATTGTGGGGTCCATGACTACACACAGTCCTTAAGATGAGGCTACATCAATGCTGAATACAGAGGGATGATCACATTTTTTGACCAGCTGGTTTTGCTGTGTTTGATGCACCCCAGGATGCAGTTTTCCCTCATGGCTGCCAGGACGTGCTGCTGGTTCACTTTGAGCATGCTGCCAACAGCAACCCCAGATCCCTTTCTGCGGAGCTGCTTTCCAACCACTCCTTTTCCAGTTTATACTTGTGCCTGGAATTATATCATCCTAGATGCAGTATCTGGTATTTGGGCTTACTAAATTCCATCCCATTAATCATAATCCAGTGCTCCAGTCTATCTCAATCCCTTTGCAATGCTTCTGGTGTCCTGCGAGAGTCACCAGCACCAGTTTGGCATCAGTATTTTTTCTAATGATGCATGCAACTCCTGCATCGAGATCATTGATAAACATACTGAACAGAGCTGGCCCTAGAACTGAACCATGAGGAACACCGTTGATAACTGGTTTTCGGTCAGATGTAGCCCTGTTCACTCCAACACACTTGAGTTCTGCCCTTCAGCCAGTTCTTCACTGTGAACCCAATCTTCCCACAGTCAGACAACTTGTCTAGAAGGATGCTGTGAGGATTGCTATCAAAAGCCTTACAGCAAATCCCAATAAACTACCTCTACTGCCTTCCCTTCATCAACCAGGTAGGTGGCCTTATCATAGAAGGATATCAGATTAGTTGAACAGGACTTTATTTTTTGAATCCAAGTCATTGAGTCATGAAGTCATTGTTTTGTAGAGCACAAATAAATGAGCTACTTGGTAGATATGAGCACTTAATGACCTGAAACATTGTGGTGACAGTAGTTGATAAGGTAATGAACAAGAGCCTGACTGGTGTTTTAGACAGAAGAGGCTGGTTAAGGTGTCTGAACTGGAAAGAATATGTAGGTCTCGTAAAGAAGTGCAATTGAAAATTATGTCCATCTGATGAATTTCGGTAGAGGGAAGGTGGTATCTTTCTTTCTGTTCTAAGTTTGCATTACAAAATTCACTATATACTTTTCTTTGAATGATGTTAAGTTTCTTGTAGCTTATTAATTGCCCATATCTGGTTGATTTCTC
>WAAB01023971.1:534712-565884 GCA_013389865.1 Piaya cayana | reverse complement strand
TCCTTCCAATTTAAAACCATTCCCCCCTGTCCTGTCACTATGTGCCCTTGTAAAAAGTCTGTCCTGAGCTTTCTAGTAGGCCCTCTTCAGGTACTGGAATGCTGCTCTAAGGTCTCCATTCTAAGAATCCTTCTCTTCTACGAGCTCAACAACCCCAGTCCTTTAAGCCTCTCTTCAAAGTGGGGCTATTCCAGGCCTTTGATCATTTTTGTGGCCCCTCTCCAAAACTCCATGATTGAATATCCAGTCTAAACCTCCTGTGGCACAGCTTTGAACCATTCTGATGCATCCTGTCACTGCATGCCAGGGAGAATAGATCAGCATCTCCCCCTCCACTTTCCCTCCTCAGGAAACTGTAGAGAGCAATGAGATAGCCCCTCAGCCTCTTTCTCTCCAAATAAAACAAACCTAGAGTACTCAGCTGCTCCTCATGGACATGGCTTCCAGCCGTTTTGCCAGCTTTGTCATCCTTCTCTAAGCACATACAGGAGCCTTCACATCCTTCTTAAATTGTGGGGTCCATGACTACACACAGTCCTTAAGATGAGGCTACATCAATGCTGAATACAGAGGGATGATCACATTTTTTGACCAGCTGGTTTTGCTGTGTTTGATGCACCCCAGGATGCAGTTTTCCCTCATGGCTGCCAGGACGTGCTGCTGGTTCACTTTGAGCATGCTGCCAACAGCAACCCCAGATCCCTTTCTGCGGAGCTGCTTTCCAACCACTCCTTTTCCAGTTTATACTTGTGCCTGGAATTATATCATCCTAGATGCAGTATCTGGTATTTGGGCTTACTAAATTCCATCCCATTAATCATAATCCAGTGCTCCAGTCTATCTCAATCCCTTTGCAATGCTTCTGGTGTCCTGCGAGAGTCACCAGCACCAGTTTGGCATCAGTATTTTTTCTAATGATGCATGCAACTCCTGCATCGAGATCATTGATAAACATACTGAACAGAGCTGGCCCTAGAACTGAACCATGAGGAACACCGTTGATAACTGGTTTTCGGTCAGATGTAGCCCTGTTCACTCCAACACACTTGAGTTCTGCCCTTCAGCCAGTTCTTCACTGTGAACCCAATCTTCCCACAGTCAGACAACTTGTCTAGAAGGATGCTGTGAGGATTGCTATCAAAAGCCTTACAGCAAATCCCAATAAACTACCTCTACTGCCTTCCCTTCATCAACCAGGTAGGTGGCCTTATCATAGAAGGATATCAGATTAGTTGAACAGGACTTTATTTTTTGAATCCAAGTCATTGAGTCATGAAGTCATTGTTTTGTAGAGCACAAATAAATGAGCTACTTGGTAGATATGAGCACTTAATGACCTGAAACATTGTGGTGACAGTAGTTGATAAGGTAATGAACAAGAGCCTGACTGGTGTTTTAGACAGAAGAGGCTGGTTAAGGTGTCTGAACTGGAAAGAATATGTAGGTCTCGTAAAGAAGTGCAATTGAAAATTATGTCCATCTGATGAATTTCGGTAGAGGGAAGGTGGTATCTTTCTTTCTGTTCTAAGTTTGCATTACAAAATTCACTATATACTTTTCTTTGAATGATGTTAAGTTTCTTGTAGCTTATTAATTGCCCATATCTGGTTGATTTCTCATTTTGCCACTGTCATTCAGATGATGTTTTTGCATATTTAGCATTGTGATTTGGCTGTGTTGTCACATTGCCTGCTTGTGAGCAATGCTACTTGCTTAGAATTTTTATGTACCAAAAAAAAGGTCCTTACAAAATTTCATTGCATTTTTTAAGCCATAACTGAGAAAATAGCAAGTTGTTACTTACACTGCCACTATTAGGGACTTGGTAAGCAGCAGCAAGACTTAACATAAGTTTCAGTGCAGAACAGATGAGTACTGATCTCTCTTTTGCTTCTAGGGAAAGCTGTGAATAGCAGTGTCAGGCAGTTTTAGGCTGTGAATGAAAAGGATCACCAGAAAAGTTGGTTTTTTGCATGCTCTTATTTCTACAATATAAGTACGAATACGTAGTGGTCAGTCATAGATCACATATGAGTATAATATTAAGTTCTTTAGAAGGTGAAAAAGTTGTACAATAGTTTTATCCAGAACCTCTTTGCTGATATATTAGAATAAGGAAGTATATGCCTTTGAGCAAAATGGAGTTTAAAAAAAAAATGTGAAAAAAACCCCAAAATGTTTTAGCAGAGATAAATTAGGCACTTATATATGTCTTTTACCTAGTACAAGACCATATAATCGTTCAATGGAATTATAAAAGCTGTAGATTTAAACTCGGATGAGAAATTAACTGTATAATTGATTTGTCTAACTCAGTGTCATGAAATTTAAGTGGGAAAAAAACTTAATGGAATTCCAAAATATTAATCTTCTCAAGGTATGAAAGAAAGCTGCAATAACAGAATTAAACAATTTCATCAGCTTCTCATAATAAGTCATTTTGTGTTTTTCTCTTATAGAAAACAGAAGTAATTGAAGAAGCTTTTCCTGGGTGAGTGCAATGTTAGTTTATTTGTGCAAGACTTTCTGTATACTTGTGCTCTTTTATTGGATACTGCCAATAACTAATGTTCTTATTTGCACTAGTATGTTTATGGACACTCCTGAAGATGAGAGAACCAAGCTGATCAGCTGCCTGGGCGCTTTTAGACAGTTCTGGAGCAGTCTTTCCCAGGTTAACATTTAATTTGTTGCTTACATTTACTTTGTGTACTTTTTTTAATATAGTGAAACCTCTTTTAGTAGACAAACACTTCAGTTGTAAGGTCTGTGTCCAGTCATTCAGAATCTAGTTTCAGATACAGTGCAGTAAAGAATATAAAGACTTTGCAAGAAGATTAGCTTTGGCATTTGTGATATTGTATAACTATTCAGCCAAGGTTGGTGAGTAGTGCAAATGAAGATAGGCAAATGGTAAATATAACAGTAAAGAAATAAACAAAAAAAGGTACTTTTTAAAATAGGAGTTCTGATAGAAGTAAGTAAGGGGGGAAAAAAGTAGAGAAAATAGGTGTTTATGTTCAAAAATTACTGTCCAAAAGTTGAATAACTTTAGGCACTCTTCTGTGAGTGCCTGGTCATCTTTGTTTTCGCCAGATTTGATTATAATTGTGAATATGAAAGAATAATATAGAACAGTTCTATTTTGTTCTATACTGTGCTAATTTATATGTGAAGTAAAAAAGTCGAGTATAGAAATAGATTTTTCAGGTAGGAGGTGTTTGCAGTACTGGACAACTGGACTACTCCTCAAAATAAGATCAAGATTGTAGGGAAAACTGTATATTGGATGGCTGCCATTCATAATCTTGTTCTTCTGTTCATTTCATTTCTTCATAACATGCTGTGGGTATGGGTTATACAGTTTATTTCAATACCTTTAAATGCCTTCTTTTTCCTCTTTATTGCTTTTTCAGGAATCCCATGAACAGTGTGTCCAGTGGATTGTAAGATTCATTCATAGCCAGCATAGTCCTAAAAGAATTTCTTTTCTTTATGACTGTTTAGCAATGGCAGTAGAAACTGGACTTTTGCCACCAAGGTAAGCTATGTCAGAATGAATACATAAATAGGATCCATGGAAGTTGTAAGATGGCATTGTAAAATTATTACTGGAGAGTATATGCTTATTGTTTGTCATGGATTCTTGCATTGTTTCCTTCTGCTAGGATGGTTTGTGAATCTCTCATAAACTCTGATACACTTGAATGGGAAAGGACACAGTTGTGGGCATTAACGTTTAAACTGGTCCGGAAGATTATTGGAGGTGTAGACTATAAGGTATCTTCCCCGCATTCCTTTCTATGTGATAAGACATGTTATTTTCTTGCTTTGTTTTTATGATTTTCATGTTGGACACATCTAGTGTTTCAAAGTCTGCTTTGACTGTGAAAGAAAAAATACTTCAGTGAGACCACTTTTGATGCTTTTTCATGGTTAGACTTTACCTTGACATATAATTCTGTATGGACTATGGAACTTCTCTTACTCTTTTCTTTATTATACATTTATCTTCCATCCCTCTTTCCATTACAAGCTAAATAAACTTAATGCACTGGCAGAAATGGTATACATGGAAAAGTAATGCTATCAAGGAGTAAGGCTGAAGTTCTCATATCTGCTGTGCCTCCTTTTGCTGTGTAGGAAAAAGGCCCTGAAAGCTGAGTCTTTGACAGGGTGCAGCTCTAACAGAACGAGTAGGGAACCACGCATCTCTTGCAGAGAACCCCCTCACCCCCCTTGGCAAGCATGTTAGAGCAATAAACATAAAATACAGTGCTCTACTTTGGTCAGTCTGCGCAAGCCGTTGTAGTTTGGATGTGTCTGGATGTGTATGGAAATTTCAACCCTTATTTTCTTGTCTGGGTTATCCTAAGATTGAGAAGTTCCATGAGGAGTTTAATGTTATTAGCATTCACATTCTCAGTAGCAGCCTATCATCTGACATGTGGCAACAAACTGCTATTTTGTTTTTCAAAATATTGTCTGACCATTTTGATTCTGTAATCTTTCTGCTAGAAATAAAGGGTATCTGAGAACTTTATTTGTTTGTGCTTTCTCTAGGGTGTGCGTGATCTGTTAAAAGTGATCCTCGAGAAAATCTTAACAATTCCAAACACTGTGAGCTCAGCTGTTGTGCAGCAGCTTTTAGCAGCAAGAGAGGTAAGGCTCATTCTTTGGTATTTTTGAGTTACTAATAGCTGGAACAGCTCTCTTCGAGAGTTGATACAGTTCAACAGCAAAGACTTTACTCTTTGTTGCTCTAATTCTTTTCTATAATTGCAGTAAACAAAGAGGTTTTGAGGGGTATTGTAGATAACCATTGAAAATCCCTTACAGGAGAGTCAGGCCCAATGTTTGAATTGCCTAAGGTAAGGTGTACTGAATAAAACTAGTAATTGATGTACTGAGTACAACTAGTAATCAGTACTTTGTAGGCAGACATAGAGACATAGTTTTACTTAGGCTTAAACTCTCAAACTTACATTTATACGATTAAAACCAAGTTTTAAACTAATGTGGTATTATCAAAATACAACTTAAGAAGAATTATTTTGACCTTTACATATGTTTTCATGGGCTGCCTCAGACTAGTAAACAGATTATACCTTTTTTTACCTTATCCAAAGTCTTTTACACTGATGTATTTTTTTATTTATAGGTGGTAGCCTACATTTTGGAAAGAAATGCATGTTTGTTACCTGCCTACTTTGCAGTTACAGAAATCAGAAAACTATATCCTGAAGGAAAACTTCCCCATTGGGTAATGATATGATATCAAATCATGTAATCTGGAGTTTTGTTCCACACAAAACAAGAATAATTTTATTTTTCTAATACAAGGTTTAAATTAAGATTTGTAGTCTGTTTATTGGTAAACTCTGTGTCTAGGTGTGTAACTTAAGATAAAGGCTTGATGTGATTGTAGCAGCATCTCCTTCTGTTCTTGCATTAAATTGATGACATCATTTTGACCTATAGCCTGATGTTCAAAACTCTTGATCTTCTGAATTAGCTTTGTTGAATATATTTGGAAATGTAGGTCTTGCTTACCTAGCAGTTTATGCCTTCTCTGTGGCTTTAGAATAAGAAAAATCACTTTAAATAGCTGACCAGTGTTTTCTTTATTTAAATTCAGTTATGCCATATGCAATGGAAACCATCATTATTTACAAAAAGAATGTAATCGGTTACTAAATATATAGTGTGCATAGGAGAAGCCATTAATCTATAAACCTCGTTCGGGTGCAATCTGAAAAGAGTGTTTCCTGCCCTTTCTTTGTAAGATCATATTTTTCCTTTTGTAGGACCTGGGTCATTTTTCTGAGTTGTTGAGTTGTTGAAAATTATAGGAAGCTAGTTATTTCAGTAGATTCCTGTATATTTTAAGTTTATTTTTAAGTTTTAAATATTCCTCCTACTTAAACCCTTAACTTTTTTTTGCTTTCTCCCCTTCTTGCCCAGTTACTAGGTAATTTAGTATCGGATTTTGTGGATACCTTCAGACCTACAGCAAGAATAAATTCCATTTGTGGTAAGACAATGACTTCCTGAATGACTTAATAGTTCAAAATAAACCAATTTTTTTTTTTCTTATAGCGTTTTGAGATGTATATTAATGTAAGCAAATTGATTCAGTGCTTATGTTTCATGTGGTATCTTTATTCTTGTCAATTAGTTCTCAGACTTATTTCTCTTAAGATTTTGCTTTGAAGGGGAAAATTCACATTGGTCAGGTAAAAGTAATTTTTTGCTACAAAATGTTACTTGAAGCATACCACTTGTTACATGTTCATACAGTTCCTACCTACAATAGATGTTAAGAAAATTGTAGGTTTTCTATGCTCGACAATTTTGAGATAATACAGATCCACCATCACATTAGTCACAAAGTATTTTCTGACTTCAGTTTCCATTGGAGCTTTCATAGATGCTCAGCCTTATTCCTATTGTTGCAGGCTTCTGTGTGAACGTTTCCTAGTTCAGATGAGTATTGGCTCTTCTGTTCTCTTTAAAAGCAACCTCACATTTGTTTATTGCTAGAAATTTGAAGATTTGACAGGTTTAATTGTGTTGCCTGTTGCATGTTTTTTCTTCAAAAAGAAAATATTGTTTTCTTTTTGCTTTGAGAATTAATAACAGTTGTGCTGTATCTTAGATCTAAGCAAGGCTTATTGCAACTGAGCTTTTTAAGTGCAGAGATTAAGAATGTAAATTCATCTGTAATGTTCCAAATATTTTGTGTTTCAGAAACATGTAGTTCTATTGAAAGTGTGGGATAGCTTTTAAGCATATGACTCTTGGGCATCACACACAAATTTTTACCAGTCTTCTGTGTGTAAATGACCTGTATAGATACATATGAAGGGAAGAAATAAATACTTATTTAATACTTGTTGTTTCTGAAGTCATGGAATTTGGACTGACCGACAGATTTGAATGAAAGTTGAGGCACCTAAATTTAGATATTAATACACAGATACACTAGCGTTTCATTTCAGATGCTTGTGTTTAAGCAACTTAAATAAATTCCAGGTGTCTAATCTACACTGGCTAGCAAATCTACATTTACCCTACAGAAAACACTTAATGTGCGATCAGCTGAATTGGCTAGATCTCCATTGACTGTAACTGGAGTACAGAAGCTTGTATTTGACTAGTTGACTGAACAGAATCCTTCCCACAGTTTGTCTTACAGAGTGAATGAAAGAAAATCCGAAGACTGGATAATATACTTAGGTTAGTTCTACCATTTTGTTTGTGCAAAGGGTCAGTATACCAAAATTAAATCCTTAGGTCAAACAAAGGAACAGTCTCCTAGTAACCTAAACAGGCACATTTAGATGAATGTTTGCAAATACTTGTATTTTCAGGGTACCCACCTGAACAGATGGGGATTTTACTCCTTAGATATTTTATTAGTTGAAAATAGGTTACAAAAATAAAACCAGGCTGAAGCAATCATTTGGATAAACACTTTAATCAGTGGAAATCTAAGGAGGACATAAAAGTGGCTAAGGCCAGTTTATGCATCAGAATTATTAAATAATAGGCCAGTTTCACTGTTTTAGAATTTGTTTCATTGCATGTAGGTCGCTGTAGTCTTCTTCCTGTGGTAAATAACTCAGGTGCCATGTGTAACTCATGGAAGCTGGATCCTACAACCCTTCGTTTTCCTTTGAAAGGTCTCTTACCCTATGATAAGGTATGCCTTATTAAGCTTCTTAAACATGTTATATTCAATAAATACGAGGCTTTTATCATCATGGGGGGGAATAATTTCAACTGTGAGTATCCTGTTTTTCCAGCTATGCTGACATTGAAGATGTATGTGTTTTCACTATGTTATATAGTTCAGTGATTTGAATCTATATATATAGGACCTTTAAAGCAGCCTGTGATACAGCTGCTGCCCAGGTTGCTGAAGAACGTGATATGTTTAATGTGCTTTGTGGTTGTGGGTGAATGAGAGGGCAAGTGAGAGTGCAAGTGAGAGCAGGGAGTTGATTGGAAAAGTAGTTTAGCAGTGAGGAGATTAAAAACAGTGGGAAGGTGATATCTTCTTTTCTGTGTTCTTTGTAATTCCATAGGAAAGAGAATTTTACAATTCAAACTTGAATATAAGTTGGCTTATTTCAACTTAAAACTCTTGAGTGTGAGATAGCAGTGTACTGAGAGAATTTAAAAACTGTAAGGGATCAGGACAAAAGTCCACGTTGTCCAGCATCCCACTCCTTGTATCCTAGATGTCTAAGGAAGGGTACAAAGATAATATGTCTAATGTAGTGTATTGTTCACACTCAACACCCATTATACTTTTGGGTGTTTACTGAGATAGTTTTGGTTTCTGCATGTTCAATAAACCTTCCTCTTCCAGGTATCTGTTCACTCTCTTCCTGGGCCCATGTAAGCTTTTAGCATCCTCAGCATCCCTTTCACAAGTTGTTCCACGTTTTAGCTTCTTGTTGCATTGAGGAATCAGCTCCTTCTGTTTGTTTTGAACATAGCTACAGATTATGTTTTTCTTTGAAGTGATTTAACTGTTGGACGATACAGAGAGCAGATGTTCCATATCTGCTTTCTTCACACCACTTGTGGGTTTTATGAATCTTGGTCAGTTGGCTTCCTCAGTTGTCTTGCCTGGTTTCCTTTGAATTCTTGGCGGTCTTCCAGTACTTCAAGGCTGTTTCAAAAAGTGTGCCATCTTCTTATTGGATGAAAAATATTCTTCTACTTGGTCCCCATAAAGTCTGTCACTTCTTAAAACCTGTGATTATTTCCTCCCTTCTTTTGGGTATTAGAGAGCAAAAAGATTTGCCAGATAATATGTATCTGCATAAATTAAGCAATCATTCTTGCGTTGTTTAACTCAGTTAAGCATAAACTCAGTATTAAACATAATCTTGAGGCAATATATGTTTGTATGTGATTGCTTTTTTTTTTTAAGGATCTATTTGAGCCACAGACTGCTTTGTTGAGATATGTGCTGGAACAACCGTATTCAAGGGATATGGTCTGCAATATGCTAGGTCTGAATAAGCAGGTACTGTACTATGCTGTAACATGTGATTTAATTCTGCATAGAATCTGCACTATTCTTTTTCTCTTTTCTTTGCTATAGCTAACTAAGCAAAACAGTTTAGGTCCAGAGAGTGATTTTTTGATTTTTATTTATTTCTTTTAAATTTTTTTTACGAGATCATATTAGGTTAATTGGACACTGTTGTTCCTATCATTTGTATATTGCTTTACGAATGTTAAATTGAAAAGCAGAGATTTAAAATATGATTTTTTTTTTTGCATTGCTTTTTTTTCCTATAAGGCCAGCCTCAAGTACACCTTTGACAGACAGTAGGAGATGGCTAGCTCAAACAATAAAAATGGTTACTGGTTCATGTCATTAATTTTTTAAGTGTTGTTGTACTCTGTTATATTGGCATGTTAAGCTAGTAGAATAGTGAAAAGCTGGGTTTTGTTCTGTTACGTTTTTTTCTTTTTATATCTTAGAATGGGAGGGCTTAGTCTGACTTGGGGATCCTTGAGGCTGGCCTCATAGTCACTGTTTTGTCTTTTCTTTTTTTCTTCCTTTATTTTTGTTCTGTCCTGTCTTGTCCTGCCCATCCTCCAATGCTCTAGACCTTGAACATTGCTCAGGTATGTTCACAACCTTACTGTTGTATTGTGACTAACGATACGCTGGCCGCTTTGTAGCCACTGATTCCAGTTAGAGAATACATGTACAGTCAGGGCTTGAAATTGGCAGTACCATTAGTCAAGGGCAAATTCTCACAAATCTAAAGATTTGAGAGATGTAGCATAAAGCTGACAATCAGCAGTCCTTTGGTCCTAATATATTTGTTGGAATGGTCTGCTACCATTACCCGTACCAGTCATAAGAACTTTTACTTTGCTGGAATTTTCAGATGAGGAGAGATGCTTAGCTCAAAATTTCTTTCCTTATGCCAATGGGAAAACATCAACTGCACTCAATTGTAAGGTTATAAAGCTGTAAATATATCATCGTTTTGGTTTGTTTTCTTTAAAAAAAAGCTTTACTAGTGGAATTTTCTTACCGTTAGGAAGCCTGAATAACAGATGTCCCAACAGGTGATTATAATATTCTCCAAGCTAAGTGAATGAAAATTAGTGCAAAATACCATATGAAAAGTAGTTTGTTAAAATTTGTCTACTTGTTTTAAGTAAATAAACACCTGAGCAAATCGACCAAGTGGACTTCTACTTGAAATTTGAAATCATGAGTGTTATATTCTACAGTTCATCCCTGGTTACAATGATCAATTCCACACCTACTTTAAAGAACAGCATTTAAGATTTATAAAATAGCGTTGCTGTTTGCAATACTATAGTGAAGGTTGTGTCAGTGTTTCCATTTGAGAAACTTTTTTCAGATTTGTACCCTGGCTATAAAATTGACATGATCTTGAAACTTTGTGTATATTTCCCACTGCAAGTGAAACACACCAGTGCTCTTTCTGGAATGGGACATTGTTTTTGAATGTGCAGGTTCCTGCATCTTGGCAAAGTCTCTTTTGTGTTTGAAACAAAGCAGCTGAAATGTTAAACCCTCAAAACAAGCTGCTAGGTTTAGTGTTTAAATTAGTAGTATTTGTATTCTAGGTCTGTTTCTGCGTTTACGTTCAGGTAATAAATCAAACTACTCCTCTGTGCATCTTGTAACTTGTAAATAATACAAGATCTAGACAAAAAAAATTTATTCTACCTCTAGGTAGTCTGTCTCCAGGTCAAAAAACATTGATACTAAAAATGCTGAGTTTTAACTCCTGCTTTACTCTTCTCTAAAAACAATCAAAGAAAATTTCAATGATTTAATGAAGTATATTGATCTATAGTTGGTGGAATTTGTCCACTACTGTAGGAACTCCTACACAAAGTTTCAGCTTGGCATGGATTTTTGTGGCCCAGGAACAAACTTGAAGAACGTAGCTCATAAAGGAAATGCTGACAGAACATGAACTATAGCTGTGCTACTACAGTTACGGCAGTGTAAAGATGTTAGGGCTGTTGAAAAATTGTGAGTTAAAAATATAAATGTAGAACAGGGTTGTGTAGTGGTATAGAGAACAGGAAATAATGTTCTATTTAAACATTAATATACTCTGCTTAAAACTGTGTAAAACATTAAAATTTTACTCACTTTTAGGTGCTAATTAACTTCATATTATACTTGAATTTGTTAATGTAACCACCTGACAAAAAATAGTAAACTACATTTCAGAAGTTGTGTAACTGTATCGATGCTTTCAGTAAAATGGCTGATACTTTTGTATTTTATTATTAGAATTAAACTAGCCTGCAGAAATTATTTGTCAGTATAACAGAAGATACTTAGAAATGCAAATAGTGCCAAGTTTCTTTCAAAATATATACAGAAACACCTCAAAATAATGATCATTATTTATTTATGATCACAAATAATTTATGTGAAGCTGCTTGTCTGCCCTGCCAGCTATTTACACAGATCCAGTTGCAGGATTGGAGCCTTCATTTGAATCTTTTGGCATCACAAACTAGGTATGGTCCAGCCAAATTTGTCCTAGTTCTCAATTATTCTTGGAAAACGAACAATGAAATTTTCTGGTTCAGTCTTAACTAAGCCAATCTGTGTTAGAAAACTGTTAACTCATGACATCTGAATTATGAAAAAAAACCAAATAAAACCAAGTCCGGCTGTCTTGTTAACTTTGCAGAGAAAAAAATGAAGGTGAAACTCTATATGTGTATAGATTTGTATGTTGCTTTCAGGATTCTAAGTTTTGCTGTGGTATTTTGCAGGATGAGATTTTCTTATACCCTTATCAAGTATGGCTTGATCCAGATGTATTAATACAGACTTCAGAAACCTCCTTCTGTTGAAGTGTGGGGATTTTTATTTTTCACTGGTGTGTACTGTGTGGGACAGAACCTTCTCTTCTGTACCTGTTTGAACTGGTCTATAGCAAGTAGAGATTTAGATTGTGTTTTGTCATGTATGTTATCATGATTTATGTTCGGACTCAATGATCTTAAGAGTGTTGTCCAACCTGAACGATTCTGTGTTGATTTATATTCTGTTGTTAGCTGGGATAATGCTCCCATTACTTCATTATCCTTTAAATAATTTGTTGAGGTACATAACCATCTGGGGTTTTGGAAAATAATTAACAGTTCAAAGTGTCTTGATAGACTGATGCCAAATTAAGATTCACTTTAGGGATTCTACAGTTAGTTCTTAATATTGAGCTTTAGTAATATCTTAAGAAAGTGAATTCACTTGGAATGTGTTTGTTTATACATTTACCTTCTCTACCTGTACAGACTTACATGAAATCTAAACTGCCGTTTTGGCTTGCATATTTGCAGTCCTCTAAATAATGAAAAAATTGTTAAAATTTGCTTTCGCTTTATTCAGGCTTGTTTGAAAGAGGAGGTAATTTTCAGCTGTCTTGTTTCTATAATGTTATACAAACTTTAAAATAGCAGCTATTGTATTAATGATTTTGCTCTTGGAATTGTGTTATTTGGCTGATCACCTTTTAAACCAGTAGTGGTGATCTGCAGCTTTGAGTAGGATATCATCTGTGCTATACGTTGCTCATATGAATGCGTAGTTGTATTCTCTCCTAGCTGCAATCTAGGGTAGTTTGCTTGGGGAAGATGGTGTTTCATGTCTGTGTGTGCACTGTGTGATCAGAATCACTGAGTGAAAGGAATGGCATAATACAATACTAAAAAATTTACTTTCCTTTGCCTTTTATTTTTAAAATACTGTAGATTGATGCTGGGAATTTAATATACAATAATATTAGTGTCAACAAGGCAAAGTACTTAGGCAGTGTGATTATTTTTTATATATTTCTGATAGTGAGAGTGTGTGTTGAGAATACTTGAGTGCAACTTTCTTGTTGAAACTTACTCCATTTTTTAATGAAGAAAACTTGAGAATGCCTTCCAAACTTAGTAGAAATAGAATCAGGGATAATATTAGGTTAGGGCAAAAATAGCTGCTGTTTCTTATCATCAACTTTAAAGCAGTATATCTCAGCTTTAAATAACATTTATTCAAAATAAGAACATTAGAATCTCCACATTTTTTTGCCAACAGAAATGAGTCTATTTATTCTGGTAGCCTTGAATTTTGGAGTCCTGTGACTGATGAATTCTGTGAAGGTGTTTTGAGCTGCTCTATGGTTGTGGAAAACCTTCTTTTGGAGGAAGTTGTTGAGATGCTTGAAAATGTGATAGTGAGAGAGAGGTCTGGTGAGTAAGTTGGATGAGGCATTAGTTACATGCAACTTCTGCAGAGTCACTCGTGAAACATGCTGTTGGACATTGTCATGGAGAAGAATTGGTAATTTTTGATTGATCAGTATTGTACATAAATGTTGCAGTTCTTGGTGTATTTTGACAATTTCCTGGCATTACCTCACTACTGTAATGTTTTTGCCAGGATTCAAGAACTTGTGGTGGATTATTCCACTTGTTGACCACCAAAGAGTGACCATAACCTTCTTTTGATGCAGCTTTGGTTTGGGGAAGTTTTTTGGTATTTCGCCTGACTCCAGCCACTGCGTGTAATGCTGTTGGTTGTTGTGTACAATCCATTTTTTGTCATATATCACAATGCAGTCAAGAAATGGATTGGTTTTGTTGTGCAAAAGAAGTGCAGAGTGGACTTGGTAATCGTGGTTTTTTTAATTTTTGTTCAGCTTATGTGGTGCCCATTTATCGAGCTTTTTTTTAAATTCTGGTTTGGTGCAAATGTTGAAAAACTGTTGAGTTGGCCAACTTCTGTAACCTCTCAAGTTGTTTTGTGTGGGTCCACTTCAATACTGTCCCTCAGGTGGTTGTCGTATATTGCAGGATTTCCATGACCCTCCTCACCTTCAGGGCTTTTGTTTCCATTACAAATTTTTTGGGACCAATGTCAAGCTGTACACTTGTTGTTGCTACTCTGGCCAAATGCTTGGTTGATATTGCTTGCAGTTTCCACTGCTTTACATTCCCTTTTGAACTCCCTTTGGCTCAGATTTGCTTTTTCCTCATCTCTAATTTGGCAGCATAATATAAAAAAAAGCAAAAACAAGTGAAAACAAAACCATTAGCATAAATAACTAGAGTGAATTTTGCACTTTAAAATTAGATACTACATGAANCCCCCCCCCCCCCCCCAAAAAAACAAACACCCCACCCTCAAAAATCAAAACCCAAGCCAACCCAAAACAAATGACACAACGAGTTGAAAAAAATGGCCAAACAAACCAAACTGAAGCTTTGATCCATTTAAAAAAAGTACACTCAAACAAAGAGCTGGTCCTGAGAAATTTTAGTATCAAGTTGCCGTGCTGCTTTTTTTTCCCCTGTAGTTCTTTATCGCTTTATAGTGTTTTCAATGAGATGATGTATTTGTCAGATCTTTAAATATTATTTTCAGGGCAAAATGGAGGATATATTCTTGTGACACCAAATTACAAAAATTTGAATAATCTCTTTAGGAAGAAAAGTACAGTGGTTTTGAGTGCTATATTTTTTCATATATCTATATAATATAAAACGGCTCTTTTGTGGGNAAGTTTAATCCAAAATTAGCATCACAGTTTTCAATGACAAAAATGGCAACTGGTTTTGCACCAGCCTAATATAAACAAGTTTTAAGATTTTGTGTCTTGATAGCATACAGTTTTGGAATATAGAAGTAAGGGTTTAACTATAGTTCTGCTACCTGACACATTTTCAATTAGACTTTTGGACACACCGTTTACAGGGATCTTGGATTGTATTGTCTGGTCTTGTGAATCCATTTCTTAAGTGTCGATATTTATGACATATTTTTTAGTTAAATGTTTGCTTAAAATATTAAAAAAAACTGTAATAGCTTGCAGCTAGCCTTACTGACTTCTTAAAATGCTTTCCTTTTAAGGGATACGTTCAATGCTGTTNTGTTTTTGTTTGTTAAAGCCACACCACAACATGATTTTGAACTTATTTGTGAAGGGAACCAGCTCTCACCTGTGTTTTTATTCATCTTGGTATATACTGAGATGTTCTTTAAGTTATGAGCAGTTAATCAGACAAGGGCCTAATTCTGCACGTTGTTCTGCAGCACAATATTTTTTCTGAGTACTCCAAAACTATAGATACAAAATTTGTGCAAATGTGTACATTCACTGAAAATACAGAAAACAAAATGCCAGAAAAATAATGAAGATAGTATGTGAAGTATTGCTATATTTCTTACTGAAGATTGTTCTTAGAGCAATAAAACCACGGTTTTCAGAATGAAAGAGTGAAATATTTAATTTCCTGGCTCCTAAACTTCTCCTAATCTTAGAATTATTCAGAATAGTGACAATTCCTACTGGAAATTCTGGCTTTCTTTTTAACAGCAATATTTTCCTGTTGTAGTCATTGAATAACTTTATTCTAAATTAATATAGCCTAACACGATTAGGCTTTTGGAAATTAACCCAGTGCTTAGCAAACTATTAAATTTCAAGCCCTGTACGTAATAGTTTTGCATGCTGGATTATAAATTAGTCTGTAGTGTTGTCTGTTGCACCCTGCTCTGCTTCATAATTAGTTGCTTTGGGAGGGGCTAAAACCAAACCAGAAATACCCTGAAGTATTCTCAGCTGCTGGTGTTAATACTGCTCTCTGTAAACCTGTAATGTGGTTGATCTTCGATAATGGCGTTGCATACTGGAAGAGAAGGTGAAACTAATAGATGCTTTCTGGTTTAGTTAGAGGTTTGTGTTAAGCATGCTTCAGGAAAGCACAGCTAGAATTGTAGCTTTCTGCAGTCTGAGCTGGCAAAGAGCATGCGACAGGGGATGCTGTTCACTATGTTTTGTCAACTTTTCCCATTCTTGCATTTTGTTTTTATTGAAGAGAATCTTTTTTTTTTCTTTCATGGCAAAAGACTACCATTGATGAAAGTAGAACAAGCATCTCCTTTCAGCATCTCTCTTTCCTTCTATTATTTCTTTATTAATTAAAAGGGATTTAGGCTGCCTGGCTAGTAAGTCAAATAACTCATCTAAGGCATCCCTAAAATGTTTTATGACTATTTGAGCGATCTTTTTACATACGCCTTTTTGCCTTTAGAAAGGAATACTGCATCTTCATGATTGTTTGAGCAGCTCAGTTCCTTTTCTTTTTTATCATTAAAGTAATAATGTTTTCTTTAAGGTTGCATTATGTTACAGGCATCAAATTGAGAAAAACAAAAAACCAAACAAAACAAAACCGACCATTCCTCAGTAGAGATTATAATGAAACAACAGAGGATAGATTATTTCTGAATAATTTATCTTTTTCACTGTCTGAAATAAGTTCAATTCCACACAGCTTTTTTTCCCTAGTACTTTGTATGAGTGTAATCATACGAATGCAGGGGAATAAAATGTTGATGCACTAAAGAACTTGTGATATGGGACATACTTGATGGTCTTAAATTGAAGATCTGTAATCTGAGTTCCAAACCACTGGTAGTGGGCCTGCTTTACCTACATGTGCACAAAAATATGTATATGAATACAGACATTCCTTACTTGATCATTATTAAAAGTCATTAGGGAGGATTTGTATTTTAAAAGATTTCTTAGTTTGCATAGCTCACTGTTTAGATTGTGGTGTTCTAAATCTAACATCTAAACAACTCATGGCTTTTGCTTTCTGTTCTGTTCACAATATGTAGTATGCACCATTTTAATCAGATTAGTTTAAATTCTTTTGATCTTATCTTGTATCATATGGTGCTGTGTCAGTAGGACAGCACCTAATTCTAGGGTTATTAACCAGTTGTCAATTCTCCTGCTTGTAGCAAAAAGTTGAAGTGAAAAAGAGAATAGTTATTAAACACGTATACCGTGTATTGAGATGTTTCCTTTGAGTTTGGTGGTATAATTGATAAATCTTTTTCTTTATGGTGATCCCTACTTTAGAAATGGACTCAAAGGAGAGAAGAATCAAGACAGAAAATTAAAAACAACCAAAAAAGCCACAAACAAAAGAATGACCACTGATGTGTTAAGAAATGGACTTTCTTTTCTGTGGATGCAGGACCAGAGAAATAAGAATGTGCATGAATTTATTAAAAAATACAAACAAAACCACAGATGTTATTGTTCCATTGATAATCTGTGTTTTGGAACTGTGTAGGGAATTATGTAATGTGATAAAATGTAAAAATTACTGTGACCTGTAACATAGTGCAGCTTTAATACACTGGCTTATCCTTAACTTAAGTTCAGACTTCATTTCATGCTTCCCAGCCTTCTGTCAAAAATATTGTACTGTTACTGCAACTGTACAAGTTCTGAAGTGGCAAGGCTTTTGGAATACTGTATCTGGTCTCTGCCTTACAGCACAAGCAGCGCTGCCCTGTGCTGGAGGACCAGCTGGTGGATCTTGTGGTGTATGCCATGGAACGGTCTGAGACTGAAGAGAAGTTTGATGATGGTGGAACCAGTCAGCTTCTGTGGCAGCATCTCTCCAGCCAGCTCATTTTCTTTGTGCTCTTTCAGTTTGCAAGTTTTCCTCATATGGTCCTGTCACTCCATCAAAAGGTAAATTGTTTGTATCGTTCCCATGTGGTAAGAGACAACAAGCTTAAAAAAACCTGATGACTCACCCATGCTAGAAGTACCTTATGTGTAAGAGTTAAATTCTAGATCATTGTCCTCTGTAGAAGTCAGTCAGATTCTCAGGTTACGTTGCTGTGAGCTAGGCCTGTTTCTAGGGTTTATAGTTACAGGATGTTGCATCGCGTTTGGGTTCAAAATGTGGTAGTAACTAGAATAAAGCGATAAACTGGCATAATTCCGAAGATTTGAGTACTGTGCTGTTGCATCCATTTTACAACCAAGCTTCAAACAGAACAAACATTGTTCAGTTTGTGAACTAAAGAAACATGCCGTGTAAATGATACAAATGGTTTATTTGTCTAATCAATCTAATTAAAGGAATCAAATCAAATATCATTTGTTCAGTTACAGTGACGCTGATAATCACAGTCCAAAGTTTAATTACTGCTTCCTAATAATAATTCCATTACTCCCTAGGATTTACCTTTTTCTCTGGTGCTCAGTTCCTCTCTGAATTATAAGGGTAGTGGTGGTGGCCGTCTTCCATTAGAAAGTAGAGGAGGTATTACAATAAGTCAGCACCATCCTAAACTCTTTGCTGGGAAGAAGTATCATGTTGATGGTAGGAAGGGGTGCTCCTTCTCCTCACCATAGGGTTAGCTTGTGGCTGTTTAGATACAGTTTCTAACAAGCAGTACTTATCAGTACATCTTCACTTGTCCACAGCCCATGTTATGTTAAAATTTAATATCCATTCTATATTGTACTTGTGATGCTTGCTAGTTCTCTGCTTTCTTTGGTACCCCAGTAATCTCCGATGTCAATGTTGTAGTCTGCCCTCCTACTTTTATAAGAATCTTTACAGCGAGTTTTCTTCTGCATGTAGTACTTGTTTGTTATTGAGTGGTTTTGACAGTTGGCAGGCCGTGGTCTCATTAAAGGAAGAGACCACCTGATGTGGGTACTACTCCAGTTCATCTCTGGCAGCATCCAGAAGAATGCACTGGCTGACTTCCTCCCGGTTATGAAGCTTTTTGACCTCCTGTATCCTGAGAAAGAAGTAAGTTTTTTCTCTCAAATTAGAAGTTTTATTTTTAGTTCCACTTGAGACCTGCATGTGTCAATGTTACTGTCATTCTTGAGTCACTGCTAACAACAGTGGGCTGCATGGTTGGAGAGAGATATTTCATAATTGAGTGAAAACTTTCTGGATTTCCTCGCTATGGCTTTTCCAGTAACTATTTCCATGCAGTGTTTTTGAGGGCAAGAAAGACTTCTGTTAACTAATCTCTTCTTTGACTTTGGTTGACTAAGGTTTTGAGGTGTTTGTTAAAAGTACTGAGGATTCTGTTAAGGAATAATATGGAATTTTATTGTAACATCTGGGCTGTAACAGAATAAGACATTAATACACATGATTAATGGTTGCTTAAAATTCATTCTGCAGTAGTAAATAAAATCCTAGTCATGCTTTGTACATTCCTCTAGAATGAAAGTTCCTGAGGAAGAGGGAGTTAGGGGAAGTTCTTAACTTCTGTTGTGACAGTGTTGTCAGCACGAAGTCACGATTGTTTACTCTTATCATAGTGCCTTCTGTTTTGGGTCAGTAGGTGTGTTGACACAAATGTATGGTGTACCAACATGATATGTAGCATGTAGCAATTTTCCTCCTCTTAAGTTAGTTTTGACCTACAGAAATTCTTCAGTGCAGTTTGTTTAATGAATTCACAGTTGCTTTTATCAGCACAAAATATGGGAAGAGTGACAGGACTATTTACTTTAGCTGAAATGATTGACTCTGAGTTACACTTGTTTAAAGTGTTCATGGAACTAGGTAATTTCTGAGGATTCATTTTCACAGCAGTTTATCTATGGCTGTTACTCTTCAGATAATTTGTCTTACTGTTCCCTTGTATGCGTTGCTGATGTCTCGTGCTGTCAGCAGTGCTTGTGCAGTAGTAACTGTGCCAAAGGGAGAGAAATGTCTGTGTTGGCAAAAGGAGAGAGCCAGAGTGCCTTTTCCAGTGGCAGTAATAAACATGAGTCTGTAGCCAAAACCTTTTGAATTTTGGGGCATGTCTGTTCTTTTTCATAGAAAGTATGTTAATCTTTAAGCATAATGGTGATGCTAGACAAGTAAGATTTTTCAGAAAATATTGATGAACTGCTGAACACCTAGCATGGAAGCATATACCGTAACTGATTTCTGAATAATGTACAAGTGTGAGGCTCATGGTAAAAAGTATGTGCTTTGTAACTATGTGTGTCTTGAATTTGTATACTCTAACCATGAACTTCCATTTGCTGAGGTCTTAGATTTTTTTTTGAATTTTTTTTTCAGAATTAATTACTGAGATCCAGATCTCTTCCAGAGCTCCTGATTCAAAATTGCATGCATGGATGAGGGTAGAACCTGTTCTTAAAAAATGTTGCTTATAGTGTGGAACGTCAGAAAAAGAAAAACTTGGCATTGTGAATGCTTGCTATCTCATTTGGGTTTTTGTATATTAAAACATACATTATGTCACACTTATGTGTTTTTTCTTTAGTGTATTCCTGTACCTGATATTAACAAACCCCAGTCAACTCATGCTTTTGCAATGACCTGTATTTGGATTCATCTGAATCGGAAGGCCCATAGTGACAACTCCAAATTACAGATTCCCATTCCTCATTCTCTTAAACTTCACCATGAGTAAGTTGAGGGGGTTTTTTTAATGTTTTGATTTATCTTTGGATGCAATGGAATAGGAAGCTCCAAGTCTGTATTCAGAATGTGTTGTGTGATGGGATGCTGTGTAAGGCTTGTCAAAGGAATTTGACATAACTAAGAAAGAGCTCAAATTCAAAATATGCTGTTATCTTACAGCTGACAGAAATAATGTATTACATCTAAGATTAATAAATCTTTTTAACTGTAGGAGAATCTGAAACCAAGTTGACTATCCTGTTTTATTAGGCTGTGGTTTGAAAAATATGGGTTAGTGTTACACTGCATTTCATTTTTATAGGAAAAGTGATTTTTACAGTGTACTTTTTATCATTAAGTGTTTCTCTGATACTCCAGAATTGTAACACAATGTGGCATAAGACGTAGTCATTTTGATATGGTACAATTTATAAGTCGGGTTTTTTTCTACTATTTTACAATGGATTTTTATTGGTTTTATTGTGGCTGTAGTCCTGGAAGGCATGTATATGCTTCCGATTGTTTCTTTCTGCTTAATGTTCAATCTCCTTGGGACACAGGTTTTTGCAACAGAGCTTAAGAAGTAAAAGCTTACCAATGAATGACTACAAGATTGCCTTGTTGTGCAATGCTTATTCAACCAATTCAGAGTGTTTCACTTTGCCAATGGGTTTACTAGTAGAGACAATTTATGGAAATGGCAACATGAGGATACCTCTTCCGGGGACTAATTGCATGGCATCAGGGTCTATTACTCCGTTGCCAATGAACCTCTTGGACTCACTCACAGTTCATGCCAAAATGAGGTACAGTATGCAGCTATCTTTTTTTTTTCTTTTCTTTTTAACCTGTGAATGTGTGTTTAACTACTTAGCATCAGGAAAGCCTTCCTGTGCCTGTACATGTCATATATAGGTCTGTTTATATATGTAAAAAGTTTCTTAACTTTCAAGTCATTGTTTTTGATTGAAAAATACTTTCTCTTTCCTCAGTCTGATTCATAGCATAGCTACAAGGGTAATTAAGTTGGCTCATGCAAAATCTAGTGTGGCCTTGGCACCTGCTCTTGTGGAAACCTACAGTCGCCTCTTGGTTTATATGGAAATAGAGTCCTTGGGCATCAAAGGCTTTATCAGTAAGAAAGAAAACCTTTCTTCCCCCCCCTTCTTTTTCAATACCATTTTCTTTTAATGACAACTAGAGACCATAGTAAAAATGAATATCTAATGATGCAGCATGTTGAATACCTGTATAATTATTTTAATATAACAGAAATTGTAAGAGTTATCCTAGTGCTGCGGTAAATTTTATAATTATTTTAATATAACAGAAATTGTAAGAGTTATCCTAGTGCTGCGGTAAATTTTAGGTGAGTGTGCTGCTGTCCCCTTATGACATCAGTTACATGTACTTTCCTAGTTACACTGTTTTGCAAAGATATGCTTTCTGGAAAGTCACAAGCAAAGTTACTGAATTAGATGCAAATGATACTTTATTGCACTCACTGGAAGTAATTTGCGTGTCTGCTGTATATGTTCATTCAAAAGATTATCTAGCTTTATACATTTATAGCTTCTTCAGAGAACGCTTGCACATACGTTCCTTGGAGGTAATACAAGTTTCAGGTCAAATATATGATTTGCAGTCTAATATTACTGCCTTTTTACAGTGTACTCTGTAGTTGTATTATGAAGTGTAATCACTTTGAAAACTGACTTCACAAACTCTTTTTTTGTAAGGTCAGCTCCTGCCAACAGTGTTCAAATCTCATGCATGGGGAATTTTGCACACTCTGCTAGAAATGTTTAGCTATCGAATGCATCACATCCAGCCTCATTACCGAGTCCAGCTGCTCAGCCATCTTCATTCCTTGGCTGCTGTGCCTCAGACTAATCAGAACCAGCTTCATCTGTGGTGAGTGATAGTTACCATATTTAACTGTAATCTCTGATTCCTCCATCATATGTTGAAAGCTGCATGAGAACGGTTTAAATGAGACATAAGCACTTTCCAGTCTTGGTTCTGTTGGCTGAATTGTTTTATGATATCTCAGCAGGTCGTATTTCAGAAATAACAGTTAGATGTTATGGGTAGTACTCTGCAGAGTTGTTTAAGGAAAACTCTTGCACAGACATGGCAGCAGTGTCATGGGTCAATACACGCCAGAACTGTCACGTCAGGAAGTGTCAGAAAATTTTTGAGCTTCTTTCACTGGAGGGCAATGCTTGCTACTTGTAGTGACAGTGATTGCCGTGTCTGCCAGATGGGACTGCACTTTCTTACTCCTGTAGAGGATGTTTAACTCCGTTACAAGACTTAAGTTGATTCCACTTAATTCGCTAGTAAAGTTAATTTTCAGTCAGATCAGGGACATAATCTGATTAATCCTGAACCTGTAAAGGAGTTGGTGCAAAGCTACGGTGGCTGTACGTGAACCCAAGTGGAGAAAAAAGTCACTGTCATGGTGTGATTCTTTTTATCAGTGTAAATCACATATGAAACCATGGCTACTTTGTATACAAGAAAGATGGAGAAGCTGGTTAACAGATGACTATAGGGAATAGCTTTGAGTTTAACTTTCTGTTAACAAAGTTGAAGGGCACAAGATTCAATTTGTATGTAGAATCTGGGGTTTGTGGTAGAAAAGTTGGAGAAGACTGTGCACTAACTCAGAGTAGAATATTTCTTGTGGAGGGTACATAAGGGAGACAGAACAACCTCATTATTACCAGTTCATATCAAAGAAGTCTAATTACACAGTCATTTCTTAGTCCAAATTTTTATTGTTCAGTTCCTTATCCTTTATCAAGAAAAAAGAGAGCTACTAAAGACAAGCTTCTCCTTAAATTCAGGGTCTTGCTCTTTTTATTCACCGTAATCTTGTTTTGTCATCTGATGTTAATCAGTCACTTCTGATAAGCACTACATGCAACTATATTTAAGTAAATTAACCTATGGTTTTGGCATTTCAAAGATACGATATTATAAAAGTCATCTAAATTACTTCAGACTACCTGATGTGAAAAGCACTTCCAGCTACAGCACGGGAAAATAAAGTGCTTGTAATCAAAATCAGTACTTCCTCATTTCTTTAAGGACAATTAGTGCTGTCTCCTTCGAGGTGGTAGATAGCTTTGAAGCTTCTATGTGTTATTCATGTCTTTTTATTCTGGTTTTGTGTATTTATGTATCCTTGTTTAAATGAAGAAGTTTAAAGAGTAATGAAAAAGAGAGCTCGAATTTGGAGAGACTTGAAGTTCTCTTTTAGGGACTTTGCACCTGAAACTCTCATTAAATCATCTTTTGAGAGCTTTATTTTCAGATTTATTAAACAGTGGAAAAAGCAAACTTCTCCAAAAGATTAGGAACATCGCTTTCAAAACATGTTTTTTTATATTATTTGAAGCAGAGAATGCAGGAAGAAAAGGTATTTTGGGAATCTTAGAAGCAGCGGTATAAGTATTATTTTCTAACTGGACTCTTTCCTTCTTTCAGTGTTGAGAGTACTGCTTTAAGGCTAATCACAGCTTTGGGCAGCTCAGAAGTCCAACCACAGTTTACACGATTCCTTAGTGATCCCAAAACAGTTCTTTCAGCAGAATCAGAAGAACTCAACAGGGCTTTGATCTTAACTCTAGCAAGGGCAACGCATGTTACAGGTAATAGCAGCACTGTGAGATAACATCTAAGTGAAAGCTGTAGTCAAGCCATTTCTCTAAAATGCTGTTCAATAGAATATTATGGAAATGGCACAGTCATGAAACATCTCTCATACACCTCTGCTTTTAAAGAAGCATAAATTTAATTTCTTACTGCTTATTTTTAGGTAAAAAACTATTTTTAAAGCAGTAATGAAATCAGAAGTTGTGTAAAAGTTTCTTTTTATACAGAGATATAGTGACTGGGGTTTTTTACTATCTTGTTTTCAATTTCATTATTTTAATTTAAATGTTTAGATTGATTACTGATACACGCTCTTTAAAAAAAAAACTTGGAACGTTTGCAGCAAGTATAGTACACGTGGAAGCCACCTTCTCTATGGCTAACCTTTAAGAAAAAGTAGTGTATGTTTGGGATTTGGCTTCTTGGGAAGGAAGAGGGGGAAGCTTTCATTGTGTGTTTTAATGTTTTAACAATGTGCAATGACATGGCTCAAGTTTTTGTTAGAGAAAACATCCCTCTCAAAGCTGTGTCATTTTTTATGGTCCCAGTCTGGAGACCTGCTGAAGAGCTAGAACAGCTGGTTTCACAAAAACTGGTGGAGGTGATTTGAAAGGGAAAAGGCTTCTTTGTATTAGGTTTTGGGTTGTTTTTTTTTAACCTTTGCTCAATCTTTAATATTAAATCAACATAGTAGTTATGGGTGATGCAGCTTGTGTTTTATTTCTAAAGCTTAATTGAGAAAGGTGTTGCTGAGCAGCCTTTTTAAAGCAATATAAAATGGAATCTGGCAATTTCATCATCATTATCTTCCTCAGGACTTCTTTTTAAGTCTAATCAGTTAATTAGCAAAAGCTTGTCTTACTGTCATTACAGGAAATTAAGTACAAAATCTTAAAATCATGATTGCTTTATTTCTAGCTCAGTATCTAAAAATAATTTTGTTATTGTTAATTGCATAAAAGATAATATCCAGCTTTCTCTGTAGGGTGAATAAGACTCAAAGAAAGGAGATGAGAGAAATTAGCAAAAGAAACCCTGTTGAACTAGCAAAGCCTTGATTTATGTGACTACAAAAGGAATGCTAATAAGAAATAGGTTTTTGTGTGAAATGCTAACATAATTCATCCATTTTCTAGACTTCTTCACAGGCTCTGATTCAATTCAGGGAACTTGGTGCAAGGATATATTGCAGACCATCATGAGTTTTACTCCGCATAACTGGGCATCGCATACACTGAGCTCATTTCCAGCTCCTCTGCAGGTAATAGTTTCAAATCTGAAGATCTTATAGTTGAAAATACAGAGAATTTACTCTCTTAAAAAAGAGTCTTTGCCTTTTTGCTAGCTGGTGAGGTTCTTGTTCTGTCTAGACTGCATTAATCTCAGGTCCCTAAAGAATGTAGCATGATTGTAACATTCCTATTTCTTCAGAAAAGCATTAGCTTCTCCTGGAGTATTGTAAGGCCAAGTTTCCCCAACTGGTACTTCTAGGGGAAGGTAAATCAGATCTCTTAAAAATTAAAAAATAAAATGAAAAAGAATAGTGCAGAAGCCATTTGTGGCCATTTGTCGTGTAGCTCTGTTAGTGACAAAACTATCGCTGTGGTGTCATGGTAAAGCGGCAACCCTACCGAGTAGGTATATATTTTACAAGGAAGTAGGACCTCATAAGATGCAGAGTTAGCAAAAAGTTTGCATGTTCATCTGCTTCATTGTAGGCTCTCATTCACAACAAAGCCTGCTTTATTTCAGGTATTCTTCAAGCAGAATAATGTTCCTCAGGAAAGCCGTTTTAACTTGAAGAAGAACGTGGAAGAAGAATACAGGAAGTGGAAGTCTATGACCAATGAGAATGATATAATCACACATTTTTCTGCGCAAGGTTCATCCCCACTTTTCCTTTGTCTGTTGTGGAAGATGTTGTTGGATACAGATCACATTAATCAAATTGGCTACAGGTGAGCTTAAAAGATGTGCTGTTTTAAAGTTATTACAGCAACGCTTTCAGTTCTCAGGACATAGGCCTTGTGCATTAGCAGCTTGATTTTTACTTTTTTTCATTAATTCAGAATATGTAAAGCATGTGAAGAAGGAGTAAAGCTAGATATTTGCAAGTGTATCATTGTGCAGTAAGATTGGTTATACCACCCAGAGAGAAGGATGCGAGGTGCTTGGATTAACAAGTTTACTTGTACTGGCAGTGCATCAGTCAAGCCGAAGTAGTGAACAAGGCATGTAAAGCATTTATTTACTTGACTTTTGTACTTGAATAAAGGCCAAATTTTTTTAAAATCCTCACATGTTGGATTAAGATGAAAATCTATTATAGCAGTAGTAGTACTAGAATTTTTTTTAGTTGTCCTCTGTAGTAACAGCATTGCTCTAGCTTTGAAAAACAGATTCTTTTCTGTTCTTGTTGGGTCTGTTGAAACAGTGTTTATAATAGTATGCGTTACTCTTCTGTGCAATGAGAAAATAACAGTACTTTAATGCTATGGTTATATTAAAACACACACTGCAGGAAAATAAAGCTGAGTTGCAGAAGATTATTATGAGAGGTGTATAACTCAAAATGCTTAACTTGAGCATTGGTTCTGGACAGAATTCTATGCATAAGAATTGGTGAACTTGAACCATTTCTTCTGATTAGTATCCAGGCTTTGGAATTCTGTTGCTTTTTGGGTTTTGTGCTTTACTTTGGGATTTCCTGAGTTCATTTAATAAAGTGAGAGTTTTGGAGTTTTGTTTATGAAGAGAGTTGTGTTAACACCCGCCAGCTCTTACAAACTACACCAGTTAAAATATTTTAAGAACAGTAACAATTGGTTGTTTTGTTCTTCTGTGCTAGAGTGTTAGAAAGAATTGGGGCCAGAGCCCTGGTGGCACACGTCAGGACGTTTGCAGATTTCTTGGTGTATGAATTCTCTACCTCTGCGGGAGGCCAGCAGCTCAATAAATGTATTGAGATTCTCAATGACATGGTGTGGAAATACAACATTGTAACACTGGATAGGTTGATACTGTGTTTGGTAAGTATTACTTTTGTTTTTATCTGCTTTCTGAGTTACTTTTGTAGGAGCAATCTTTTTACAAATGCATTGAGTTTAAATAGTAACTATTTTCTAACCCAGTAATCAAGTGAAATAATAGATTACACCTGTAAGCAACATAAAAATCAGTCTTGCTGTTCTCTGAGTCTTCAAGGGAAGCTGCTCTTTTTTATTTAATGGCAACCATTGAATTGGTATTATTACGTGTTGTTATTAGTGCTTTGGGTCTCTGACTTCAGAGACATGCAGTTTTTTCTGTAGCCTGAAAAGGTGGAAGGGCTATGGGATGCCATGATTCAGAAGAAAATGGAAAATCTTAAACTATATTATTAGAGTATGCTTTCTTTCCTTAGAATTCAGCCTGTTTCATGAGAAAAGTAAGAGAGAAAGGGCATTCCCTGTCTTTTCAGGTTACCTTAAAAAATGAAGCAGAACTTGCTGAGAGATTTAAGTTTTCCTTCAGTAATTATCCTATACTTATATTTTAAAATCTCGTCTTAACCTAAAGCTAGTTTGAATTTTAGATTGATTTTCCAGCTGAGGTTCAGACATGCCAGAGTGGCCAGAATTTTGAAGCAATCTTAACTTTATTATAATTAATAAGAGAATTTACAGCTAAAAGAGAGCTGGAATTCTCAGAGAAGATGCTGTCACTGGGGAGTTTGTTAGACTTCTGCCTATGGAATAAAAAAAGTGTTGATAACTTTTCACAGGTGATTAAACCTATCTCTGTTCTGTGTCTTCACTTGAAAAATAGAGTTGAAAGGCCATATATTCAGTGTGAATTTGTGTGCAGATGTACCTAATGTGCAGCCAAACTTACTAGCCAATGTTTAGAGGATATAAAGCAGCATGAACTGTAATTCCATGTTTTCCGATCTGTTTTTTTTTAAGGCCATGCGTAGTCATGAAGGAAATGAAGCTCAAGTCTGTTACTTCATAATTCAGTTACTCTTACTCAAGCCTAACGATTTCAGAAACAGAGTAAGTGACTTTGTGAAGGAAAATTCTCCGGAGCACTGGCTGCAGAATGACTGGCATACTAAGCATATGAGTTATCACAAGGTATCAAAGCTAATAAAATCCTTTTATTGTAATACTTTCTGTGCATTGAGATCAGCCAGAGAGTCTTTTGTCCTGTAAGTGACAGGACAGCTTTGTCAGTTTTTTGAGTTACTAAGTCATAATTTATTTGGCCTAGTATGAAAAAAAATAATCACTATGTTTATTTAATAACATTAAAATTATAATGTAGTGATATTCAAAGACAGAAGCAGCTGAAGAGTTCATTAGAGATTCATTCTTGCTCATCAACATCCAATCATTTTAAAATCTTGGGTTTATTGACATTCAGTTAGAATAGAGGTTTTGTGCTTCAGGGAGAAGGTATTTCCTTCTGGTTATTTTTTACTGTAACAGTAGTTAAACCTACATTTTCTCCTAATCGTTGAAAGAACATGGTATCTTGATATGTTAGGGAAGAGAACTGCCGAAGATTTCAATGCTGCTGTAAGTGTAGTGGTTTCTCTTGGCTAGAAAAGGAGGTACCAGTGGAGTGTTCTTTCAAAAGATAAATCAGCACTGAAATGAAGCAGATACAAGCAAGCTCTCATATAGCTAAACACATACAATCTAGTTCTCATCCAGAAACTATTAGGTCTGTATTAGCCTTCTGCCGTAGCCATACAGTTTCATAACAGTTCCTGAAAGACTAAAAGTAGCAAGGAAGCAAATTATTTTAGCCTGGGAAGTGATCTGACATGGTTGCACAGTTACTAGACCAAATCTCGCATACAGAAATTACAGGTAAAAAAATAAGCTCAACCTTTAGCTGTACTCGTATTTGAGTGTAGGAAGTTACTATATATGTATTTGTCATGATTTAACAATAGCTGGTAACTAAGCACCATGCATCCTCTCACTTGCCTCTCCTCTACCTTGACCCCTGTGTCTTGGGAAGGAGAATGAGAAAAAAAGGTAAAACTCATAGGCTGAGGCAAAGACATTTTAACAGGACAGCAAAAGGGAGGGAGGAGAAGAATAGAATATACAAAATAAATTATGCACAATACAGTTACTCACTGCCCAGCCCATCCCTCACCAACAGTTGCCTTCCCTTGGCCAAATCCCCTGTTTATATACTGAGCATGATATTAAATAGTCAGTTTGAGTCAGCTGTCCCAGCTAAGATCCCTCTCAGCTTCTTGTTCATCAGCTCGCTGGCAGATCTTGGGAAGCTGAGAAGTCCTTGAGTTGGTGTAAACACTACTTACTAACAACTAAAACTGTCAGTGTGGTATCATCATTACTGTCATATTAAATCCAAACCACAGCACTGCACCAGCCACTAGGAAGACAATTGACTCTGTCCCAGCTGAAACCAGGACAGTAGTATTTCTAGTGTTCTGATTCAGTATACAATGCAGAAAGTTTCAGTACTGCTGGTTTTGCCTAGGTTTTCTCTTAAAATACTTGACAAGGGACACAGAAGCGCTGGCAGCTTTCATCTTTGTCTTAGGGTGCTTCATGTTCTCCTATGTGCACTTTGAGTAGTGATGAAACTCCGTTTTGTTTTTTTTCTGAAGAAATTGTTATCTGCTAGCCTAATAACTAAATAATTCCACTCTTAGTTGAATTTTTCTTCAGTAAGCTTTACAGTGAAATCATTGCTCTGCATTCATAATAAGAGTTATGAAGTGTCTTTTTAAAGCAATGTAGATGTTGAATGTTTGATGTACTGCTTTTAAGCAAAGAGTTTATTTATTTTGTTGGATTTCTTTCTCTCTAGAAATATGCTGAAAAGTTGTATTTTGAAGGCCTGGCAGAACAAGTCAATCCCCCGGTTCAGATCCAGCCCCAATACCTACCAATTTATTTTGGAAATGTATGTCTGCGCTTTCTGCCAGTGTTTGACATTGTAATCCATAGATTTCTGGAATTGCTTCCAGTGTCCAAATCACTAGAAACTTTATTGGATCATCTTGGAGGTTTATACAAATTCCATGGTAAGTTATCTGTGAATACAGATTTTTATTCCTGTTGCAATCATTCTATTCCCCTTCACTCATTCTATTCCCCTTCATCTCCATTCATAATTTTCATCTACTAGCACTTCAGGATTTTAATCCTTTCCTATTCTGTAAACCCTGTGTAAATTTCCAGAGAAGTACAATCCCTGTTTAGAGAATTTCAGCGGACTAGCAGTGAACTTGCACTTATTCAGTTAACTCTTGCCAGTTCATGCTTCCTTCATACCTTTCCCTTTCATTCCCATCTAGGAGAAAGTACCTGGATCTGTGTCCTAACAAACTTTCAGTTACCAAGACTGAAACAGTTAAAAAGCAGTTCCTCCATATATCCTTCTTTAAGATCCAAATAACTTAAACTGTTCCTTTATACACTTGTATTTTAAGTTTTTGTATAGATGTCATTGCTACACCCAGGCAGTTTGTGACACTCTTTCTTTACTGTGACTTGAATTCTTCCTATTTAATACCTTTTATACAAAGAGATTATTTAGACAAGTTACTTACAAATGTATTAGTATTATCATCAAGATAGGAGCTGTCAGTAATACTGACTTTCTTTATTTGGGTTCTATCCTCCAGCACACACATTTAAGTTTTGTACAAGACAAAGGAAAATCATAGTTGTTGAGCATAGTGAAATATGGAATGTGAATCAGTTCCATGTGCTCTGTACTTAAATACAGAAAACTTAGACTTGTAGAGATCTTGAATTTAATTTTATTTACCGCCATAAACATAATAATAATGCTAGAATTTATTTCTGCTTTTTGTTGTTTTCTTTTTGGCAGACCGTCCAGTGACTTACCTGTACAACACTCTTCACTATTATGAGAGGCATCTCAGAGAACGTACAAACCTCAAGAGAAAACTTGTTCATGCCATAATCGGCTCGCTCAAAGATAATCGCCCACTAGGCTGGTGTCTAAGTGATACTTATCTCAAATATGCTATGAATGCCCGAGAAGAAAATCCATGGGTCCCTGATGATGCTTACTATTGCAAGCTCATTGGAAGACTAGTAGACAATATCCTTCTTAAAGGTTGCATTAAGTGAGCTGTGCAAATATCTTATAGCTTCATTTCATCAAAATATGAACTGTCTATTCAGTCTATTCAGATATGAAGTAAAGCTTGGAAT
>WAAB01023971.1:510925-533742 GCA_013389865.1 Piaya cayana | reverse complement strand
TATATCCTTCTTTAAGATCCAAATAACTTAAACTGTTCCTTTATACACTTGTATTTTAAGTTTTTGTATAGATGTCATTGCTACACCCAGGCAGTTTGTGACACTCTTTCTTTACTGTGACTTGAATTCTTCCTATTTAATACCTTTTATACAAAGAGATTATTTAGACAAGTTACTTACAAATGTATTAGTATTATCATCAAGATAGGAGCTGTCAGTAATACTGACTTTCTTTATTTGGGTTCTATCCTCCAGCACACACATTTAAGTTTTGTACAAGACAAAGGAAAATCATAGTTGTTGAGCATAGTGAAATATGGAATGTGAATCAGTTCCATGTGCTCTGTACTTAAATACAGAAAACTTAGACTTGTAGAGATCTTGAATTTAATTTTATTTACCGCCATAAACATAATAATAATGCTAGAATTTATTTCTGCTTTTTGTTGTTTTCTTTTTGGCAGACCGTCCAGTGACTTACCTGTACAACACTCTTCACTATTATGAGAGGCATCTCAGAGAACGTACAAACCTCAAGAGAAAACTTGTTCATGCCATAATCGGCTCGCTCAAAGATAATCGCCCACTAGGCTGGTGTCTAAGTGATACTTATCTCAAATATGCTATGAATGCCCGAGAAGAAAATCCATGGGTCCCTGATGATGCTTACTATTGCAAGCTCATTGGAAGACTAGTAGACAATATCCTTCTTAAAGGTTGCATTAAGTGAGCATCTTATAGCTTCATTTCATCAAAATATGAAGTTCAATTTCTGTCTATTCAGATATGAAGTAAAGCTTGGAGTCTTATTTAGCTGCATGTATCAGTCTGAATTTGTATTAGATTACTCCAGTGTACTTTCTCTTATTCTACACAGGGACTGTGCTGCCCTAGTAAAAACTTTGTGAAAGATACAGTGAAAACAAAGTGGTACAACTGTATAAATATTTTACTGATNCATCTTATAGCTTCATTTCATCAAAATATGAAGTTCAATTTCTGTCTATTCAGATATGAAGTAAAGCTTGGAGTCTTATTTAGCTGCATGTATCAGTCTGAATTTGTATTAGATTACTCCAGTGTACTTTCTCTTATTCTACACAGGGACTGTGCTGCCCTAGTAAAAACTTTGTGAAAGATACAGTGAAAACAAAGTGGTACAACTGTATAAATATTTTACTGATTAATGCATCCCTTATGAATACAAGTAGTGATATTTATGCATTTTGAATTAAATTCTAATTGCCACATAAAATCAGCATAATACAAAGCATAAGTTTTTTTTTTAAATATAGAAAATGGGGTTACTTTTTTTCTAATGCCATTGTCAGTATTACTAAGAGTAAAATATTGTAAGCAGTGCCATATTTAAGATGGTATATAACTAGCTGCATCTAGTTGCAGTTTGATATATGTGGTGTTAGCATCTGCTCAGAATTTGGGGTTTTGGATGGAAAAATTGGAAGTTCTCTCTCTAACACAAACCTGCATTTTCGTAATTGCTACCTTTTATTAGTTTTTACAGTTGTGACTACAGGTGATATAAATTTCTGTAGAAATAGGTAGGCAGCCCATGCAGCTGTGTTCTAGAGAATAGAAGTTCTGGAAGTTGTCTTATTTCTGGGTCAGCTTTACAGGAGTTGATCAGTTTTCATGATGTTGTGTGTCTTCCTTCTCTTCTCAAATTTGTCTTTCTTTTATGTGTAACTTGAAAGAAGTTTATTAAGTCTCTCTAAAGAAAGCTTAAAATTATAGAAGACCCTCCCTGCTTTTAAGCAAATGTTAACAGTGCATTTGGAGATCTTTTCTATATGTAGCTCAAATTAGTTAGTCTTGATTGGGAAAGTAGAATATTTTCAGAGACTAAGCAGGTGCTTGTTTTGCATGAACTGTCGCCCCAGAAGTCTGCTAGACAATCATATGCTGCAGAAATTAATTGGTTCAGATTATGCAGAGTAGAAAATTCTTTTATTTTCATCTTCCTAACCTGGAAGCAGGTGGTGAGTGAGGTGGTTTGTGGTGTTTTGTTCCACCTCTTAACTGGGCAAATGACCTTGTGTGTGTAGTGTATTTATAGCTATGCATCCATGCAGTCTATCAGTGATTGAGTATCATTGCCTTATATATTCATATTTTTGTCCATATGTCTTATTTTTAGGAAATGTGGTTGGTTGATTGTTCTCAGTAGCTTATCTTTCATTTAATTTCAACTTAGAATGTGTGGTATATACATATATTTTCGAGCAGTGTGCTGCTTACACTAATCAGGGCAGCTTTTTTTTTCCTTAATCATTGTCACCTATGGCAGGCAAATCACCCGGTCCTTTTCCAAATTGTGACTGGAGATTCAATGAGTTTCCTAACCCAGCTGCCCACGCTCTCCATGTTACCTGTGTTGAACTCATGGCTCTGGCTGTACCAGGGGAGGATGTGGGCAATGCACTACTGAATGTTGTGCTGAAGAGGTAGGTTGGCTCTCTGAAACTCTGTTCTGCAATATATAATACTTAATATTATTACACAGATTACTAAGTTAGTCTGTGATACTAATTTTCTTAGGTTTTTATACATTTTTAGACAAGTATGAATACTTCTAAATGTTATATAAAATATTTTCAGAGGATGAATGAACAAGGCTATCATGCACTGAATTTCTGTGCTGTGTTGGATTTTGTGTGCTTCAGGAACATTTGGTTCACCATGGTTCCCTTAAAATGATTGATCTCCAGCCCCTTCACCAGCTTTGTTGCTCTTTGGACTCGCTCCAGAACCTCAACACCCTTCTTGTAGCGAGAGGCCCAGAACTGAACACAGTATTTGAGTGCAGTCCCACCAGTGCTGAGTCCAGAGGGAGAATAACCTCCCTGGACCTGCTGGCCATGCCGTTTCTGATACAAGCCAAGATGCCATTGACCTTCTTAGCCACCTGGGCACACTGCTGGCTCATGTTCTGTTGGCTGTCAACCAACATCCCCAGTTCCTTCTCTGGGCAGCTTTCTAGCCGCTCTTCTCCTAGTCTGTAGCACTGCACAGGGTTGTTGTACCCCAAGCGCAGGACCCGGCATTTGGCCTTGTTAAACCTCATGCCATTGGCCACAGCCCCATGGTCCAGCCTGTTCAGATCCCTTTGGATTCTTGCAGTGATTCTATATTGGGTTTGTGTCACAAGGTTTTGATAGGGGCTGGGGGGTTACACAGGTGCCTTTTGTGAGAAGCTAATAGAAGCTTCCCCTGTGTTCAATAAAGCCAATGCCAACTTTCTCCAAGACAGACCCGCTGCCGGCCAAGATTAAGCCAGTCAGTAGCAGTGGTAAGGTCTTTGGGATAATGTATTTAAGAAGGGGGGGTGAGGGGTGGAGAATGTGCAACTGCAGCCAGAGAGAGGATTAAGTCTATGTGAGAGAAACCACTCTGCAGACACCAAGGGCAGCAAAAAAGGAGGGGGAGGTGATCCATAGGCTGCAACAGAGATTCCCATGCAGCCCATGGTGAAGATCATGATGAAGCAAGTTGTCCCTCTGCAACCCGTGGTTAACAGTGGAGCAGATATCCACCTGCAGACCACTGGAGCAGCTGAGTGCCCGAAGGAACAAATGAGGCTGTGACCCTGTAGGGAGCCTGCGCTGGAGCAGGCATCTGGCAGGACCTGTGGACCTGTAGAGAGAAGAACCCAGGCTGAAGCAGGTTTACTGGCAGAACTTGTGATCCCTGGGGGGGACCCACACTGGACTGGCTCTGTTCCTTAAGGACTGCACCCCATGGAAGGGACCCACATTGGAGAAGTTAATGAAGGATGGCAGCCTCTGGGAAGGACTCATGTTGGAGAAGTTCATAGAGAATTGTCTCCTGTGGAAGGGTGTCTATGCTGGAGCAGGGGAAGAGCATGAGGAATCCTTCCCCTGGGGCAGAAGGAGTGGTAGAAGCAAGGTGTGATGAACTGACCGCAACCCCCATTCCCTGTCCCCCTTTGCTGCTGTTGAGGGAGTAAGTGGAAAAAATTCTGAATGAAGTTAAGGCCAGGAAGAAGAAATGGGTAGAGGAAAGGTGTTTTAAGATTTATTTTTTGTTTCTCATTACTTTATTCTGATTTGATTGGCAATACTTAAAATTAATTTTACCCCAAGTCAAATCTCTTCTGCCTATCACAGTAGCTGATGAGGGATCTTTCCCTGTTCTTATCTCAAACCTTTTGTTACATTTTATCTCCCTTGTCCAGCTGAGGAGGAGAATGATAGAGTGGCTTTGGTGGGCACTGAAATGATTTTTTTTCAGGCCTATTCAGATTTGTAATGTATTATTCTTATCCCTATTTGGAGCCAATAAAGGGACAAGTAACCATTAAGCTTGGAAGTCTATTCAGTAGGAAGAACGGTATAACAACAGCCTGTGAATCTAATGCAAAATGATCCATGAGCAAAGTTTTCCAAGCAACATCACAATGCCATTTGTTCTGTCTGCTGGCTTTCCTAAATACCTGTATGTGTAAAGTTCTCTCAATTTGAGAAATATTCTTTGCCTAAGTATACCCTGCCTTTAGTTGTGCCAGAAACACAAACTCTGGTTGTGAATTTCAGAGTTTTAGCTTTCCTTTTCTTTATCTCTAGTCAGCCCCTGGTGCCTAGAGAGAACATCACAGCTTGGATGAATGCAATTGGACTAATTATCACAGCTTTACCAGTGAGTCAATGTATTTTAAAATAAACAAAAAATAACTACTTCCATGTAAGATTTATAATCTTTCTGTTGTATGTTGTAGAAACTTCTGCAGTTTGCAGTGTGATAGCCAATGTTGTAGATTACACAGAGAGCTGTTCAGAAGGCTGCTTGCATGTTTGAGAGAAACCTCCTCTTCCTCCTGCATGGAAAAATTGAAAAGGGCTTCTGGTTTTATATTATGTTTTGAGACTAGGGTGAAAAGTAATAAGTTACTCTTATTTAAAGCCATAGTTAAATGCCACATGTGTAGTATTAATTGAGAACTATAACAACAAAACAAGGAGGTCTACAAGGGTTCTGATGCAGAGCTGATTTTCTGTTAATGCTTGCACTTGCACATCCTGTGCCTCTTTCAACCATTTAAATGAGATGTGCCTGAAATTGCTAAAGCAAATGTTTGTCATATTAGAGTTCATGTATCAGGAAAATCTTTGATCTTCTAAACATAATGAATCTTGGTAGCTGATCAGGACTGCCTGAATAATTTTGATTTTATGTATCTGTTGCTTGTATGTGAAACAATTATCCTTTCCTTGCAACTTTTCTTTGGCAACAAAGTGTCTGCTTTTCTTGAAAGAAAGCCAACATGGATTTAATCTTTATTATTTTTATAATGTTTCTTCTTATTATTGCATCTTCATCTATATTCTTTGGCTTTTGTAACCTTTTTTTTGTTTCCTGTTTACATTGTGGGTCTAGGGTCTGTTTGTGCCTGTACTCAGAAAACTCAGAAGATTACTAGTTTTCTTCCGTTAAGGCTTTTTACTTCTGCTCTGCTTTTGCTGGAGTTCTCCGTATTATCTAGCTAAATAATTAAATTCATGAAATATGTCCTGATAATGCCACAGACTCGAGTGTGCCACATCCACTAACGTGGATGCTTTCTGTATTGTGCTGCTTAAATTTCATGTTTGTCAGGCAGGTATATAAAATACGATGTAGTTGAGAACATCTTAGAAATGCAATAGTAGCCGGAAGAGATGAATAAGTGTTCTTTTCAGCAGTGATTCTGACTTTTTGTTTCTTTTTCCAGGAACCGTACTGGATTGTTCTCCATGATCGCATTGTGAGCATAATCAACAGTCCCAGCTTGACATCAGAAACAGAGTGGGTTGGTTACCCATTCCAGCTGTTTGACTTCACCGCATGTCATCAGTCGTATTCTGAGATGAGTTGTAGCTACACTTTGGCTTTGGCTCATGCTGTCTGGCATCATTCTAGCATTGGACAACTTTCTCTCATTCCTAAGTAGGTGTAATGATACTTGACTTGATTTGTCTTTTAAATTCCATTCATTTTGTAGATTACAAGGCTGTAGCTGTAGCACATGCAAATATGTATAGAGGAGCTCCAAAACTCCCCTAATATATCAGAAGTTTTATTCCAGCTCCCTCTTCCACTGACATAGCTGTTGTTTTCTGTAAGCTTTGGGGCTTTCCTCTAGAGTGTCACTGCCTTTAATGAGCCCTTTTAAAATCTTGATTAGCTTTTTATGCTTTTATTAATTTTGATTTTTCTTAAACCATTGATTGTAACAGAGCTTAGAATTGTTGCCTGATCTAGTCCAGTAATAATGCCTGGAAATGTTCTAGATCTTAATATTTGAAATAACTACAATTTGCATAACTATACTGTATTTTGTAAAAGGTAGGTCCAAATCTGTGAGAGAATGTAATGTTTTGGCTGGAATTTGCAGTAAGGGAAAGAAGGGAAAAAGAATTCCAGTTGAAGTAGTGTCTTGAAATCCCACAGATTCCTCACAGAAGTATTGATACCCATAGTGAAAACAGAGTTCCAGTTACTCTATGTTTACCACCTTGTTGGTCCTTTTCTACAACGGTTCCAGCAGGAGAGGACACGATGCATGATAGAGGTAAAGTGTGGCTCTTGGTCTACTTTATATGCTATGTATTATTTTAACTTTGCAATTATATTGATAAAGATCTCTAATAAACATTCAAAATGAAAGTCTGTAGAAATTAAACAGTATTTTCAAGCATCTGAATTGCCGAGTTAGAACTCAGCTACCCAGTTGACTGAAATCTTGTCAGCCTTTTTAAAGTAAAAACAAAAAAGAAAGGGAATGCTACCTCAAAAAGAGCAATGCTTTCCTTAGTCCTCAAAGTGCATGCAGCATATGCATTAGACTTCCTGCTTGTTTTAAAAGCTGTTGTGCCAGGGAAGAAAGTACAGAATAGCTGAATACTGAGAATTGAGGAGCACTAACTGTGTCTTGCATTCATATCCCTGTGGGTAAGGGTAGGGGAGGAGATGGGAGATGGAGCTGGCTGGTAACGCGGCGAGGGCCAGAGAACTTCACGGACAAATCAACATGATTTCAAATGAAGTCCAACTTTATTTAGGGTTAACCCGTTTATATAGGGCAAGCAGGCCAAAAACATCAGGTAGACTCTCATTGGTCACTGATCTAGCAACCAGCCTCTCATGGCAACCGCCCAACCCACATAACTTTGTTGCTAGGTTGCAAATCTTTGCTCCCCCAACTTCAGGTTACTTTATTAACATAACACAACATAGCCATTAACACCCTTTGTAACTTTACTCAGCCCCACCCTACCAGGATACTTAGAAAAACAATCCCAACAGGCTGGTAGGCAGTTGAGCTAAAAAACAGCAGGTAGCAGAGACTGTTCTAGAAAGAAGGGTCTACTTTTGCAAGTTTTGTAGGTGCTTATTCAAACCATATTGAAGTTGATTAGGCTTAAGCATTGTGTAGCAAGTACCAAAATACCATCATTGCACTCACTGGAAGTTAACTTGGGAAAATGGGATCATTTAATTAAGTATAACGGAATGGATTAGACCTGCCCATTTGTCCTTGTAAGAAAGTAAATAGTTAGGAAACACAGATACTTAAAAAACATTACGTATATTTATTAGACTATTTGACTGTGTTTCTACTCTAAAGCATTTTAAAACCTGTTTTCCTTTGGGGTGCTTTTTGTGTCTTTGGAAACAGATTGGAGTGGCATTTTATGAGATGCTACTGAATGCAGATCGGTACAGCTCACACCTGAACTACATGGATCCTATATGTGACTTCTTGTATCATATGAAGTATATGTTTACAGGTGACAGTGTGAAAGACCAAGTAAGTATACAGTAGATATCTTTTTTCCCATGTAGAAATTTAATCTCTTTATGAAATATTTTCATCGATAGCAATAAAACAAAATGTGTAATGGTTGACTGGTCTCTACATGCAAACTGGGAAATTGATGCACTTCCACACATTTTAAAGTTCAGATGCAATAGGCTAGGTGTCTTGGATTTCAATATTAATTTAGGTAGTCTGAAATTTAAGATAACAGCTTGAGGGTACTTAAAGTACTATTAGTAAAGCTAAAATTACTAGAAATAAAGCTATTGGAAGTTTCATAACTTTTCTTCGTTTCAATCTATCTTTTAAGTTTTAGCCTAATTTCTGATTCATTAATATAACTTTATAAGTGCCTGAAGCAAGAATGTGTCCATGTTCAGTGAAAAATCTCTCACCCAGTTTAAGTTTATTTTATAACAATATACGTTTTTTTAAGTGTCAGTTCTGTGAATTGTTTTGCAAAGCTTTGGTGCACAACTATTACACCAGGGAGAGAATTTTTAAGGTTAGTTTTCACAAGAGGTCCTAAAATTAATGTGGTAAGAAAAATATTGACATAAGTATGACTATGTGCTATATCTTTTTCCTGTTTTGCTAATGTGATGTTTGTGTACAGTAGTGATGTATATTAAATCAGTCCTGTTTTAGAAAATGCATTTTATCTTTTTAACAGGTTGAGAAAATAATTTGCAATTTAAGACCAGCTTTGAAACTTCGATTGCGCTTCATAACACACATCAGCAAGTTGGAACCAGCTGCTGTTCCACAACAGCCTCTCAATAATGGGTCTCCAGCACAACAGCCTAGCCAAGTGCCTGTTAATGTTGCTTTACCAGTTACACAGTGAAATTAAGTGTTTGGCTGGCCTTGATGTGAAGGCTTCCTTCTGTTAGTGATCTAGGTGAAACATCATTGGATCTAAAATCTGGTATGCTGTATAAAAGGAAAGAGAACCAAGTACAGGTTTCTTTTGCATAATGAAACTGTTCAGATCTCTGCACACCAGTCTTCTTACCTGTTTATATCAGACACTAGATGAGTGCACATGCTGCCTTTCTCTGAAAGCACTGAGTAATCTTCTGAAGAATTTACAGTATCCCACTCCTTATCCTGGTTGGAATCATCTGGATTTTTTTCCTTTCTTTGTGTCTGTGATAAGAAAGGACACTCAATATACGTAACCTGGTAGAAAATGGGCTTTTAAAATTTTGGTTCAGCTTTATTAAATTTTCTGTTCTTTTTGTTCAACAAAAGAATTTAAATGTTTCTTGTCTTCTGCGCAAACAGGTTAAGCCCTTATACAGAAACAGTCCTAGACAGAGAGAATGCATCAGTTGTATTGAGTTAATTATAACATCTTTGTGAAGACTAAGAATGGGCCTTTGAAAATACCTGTAAATTTTGTATGTACTGTTTACATTCAAGAGTTGAGCCACGTGATTTGCCTTAGCATCAAGTACTAGACTGTTACATTACTACCCAGAGGCTGTCTCTAATGAATCTACTGGAAGTCTGCATATTCAACAAGCTGGGCTGGTTCATATTTTACCTTTCCTACTTGGGAAATGGTGTAGTTTTTATTAAATCAATCACATGAATTTTACCGATATTATATTTTAGATTTGTATAGTATTCTGCTTTGGTTCGTGTGTACTGTGTTCAGCAGATTTTGATAACAGAACTGAAAGGCTCAATGTTTTGTAAATATTCATTTTATTTGACCAACTTTTTAAATTAAAAAAAAAAACACTTTGAAAAACTGTGTTAGTATTGTTAAGTTTATTTCCTATTGCCATTACCTTAAAAATAAGGATTGACCATTGCAGGTATACTTCCATGTCCCAAGTTCTCTGTCAGCTTTATAATAATGCCAGTTTTAATTTGTTACAAATAAGGGTCCAGGTTAGTAAAGTCAAGTCTGATTTATGTCTTTCTTTGAAAATATAACAATATGAAAAGGAGTTGTTGATTCAATAGATGGAAGATTTTTCATCTGTGTTTTTGAAGGACAGCAAACCCGGATTGAAACTGTCATTTATATTGTGATTGGATCCTCATTTCTGCCAAGTGTAATCTGAGTAACAGAATGTAAGCGCTCCAGTGAATTTGTAGTCTGCTAGAAAAACATGTTTGCCTGTCAATTGCTCTGTGTTTGGTTTAAAAGGTCTTGTATTCCATTCCAGACTCTGACACCATTGGGCTTGATTTTGATAACAAGATGAACATAGTTAGTCTCCAAACACCCAGTTGACCATTCTGTAGAGGCCTTCCCATAGTGGGTTTGCAATCTTCTGTCAGCAGTGAAGCTGTTAAGACTTCTTTTCCTAAACAGTTTTTGAAGCACACAGACAGGAAACCTGTAGAAACACCTTGTTACATGGCTATTCTGCATGTAAGTTCTAACTGAGCTGATGATACCACCACAGGCACCTTTCTGAATTATTTGGTATTGAATTAGCTTTGGTGCTTGATGTGAGACCCAGAGTATCCCTTTTAATATTTAAACTAGCACCTGTTTTCAGTCACTGGGATTTCAGAGATAGTACCAAGGAAGTTTAATAGATGTCTTTGGAAGCAAATCATGAGAGCTGTTGGAATTCTTTAATGTTCTGTGTGTTTTTAATTTTGAGGGGTTTTTTTCTTTTTTCTCTTATATGTGGAAAATTAAATTATTTAGTGCCCTGACAGGCAACAGTGGTGTATGGAAACAGCTCCTTCATTTGACTTTGTGCCTTTACAACATGAGCATTTCCATTAGGCTGACTGCTACACACTGGCCTTGCTCAGTGTGGAGGTGATTTGCTACAACTGGGCTGGCTCTACCAAAACACCTAAGAACTTGTGGTTTTGCAATATTGGAATACACTTGAACTTTTGACTTAGAGTTTAAAGGCTTTACATCCCACTAACTGCTCTGAATCAGGATCCTGAGCCCCTGCTTACTTTGCAGAATTAGTGATTTACATGGTTCAGGTAATACAAAATGCAAAGGGAAGACTGTCTCTTCCTCTGAGCGTGCACACTTTTTCTCTGCAAAACTCGCCAGGTTCCTGAAGACACTAAACCCCATTACTTGAAATAAGGTATCTCTTCTGCTGAAATCTGCACTTGCATCTTCAGCAGTTCTGGTCTGAAAATTAATTCATAACGATGCTTTATTTGAGTTAAATAGCTTACTCTTTAAAACCCAGCTAACCAAATTTACTTTCTAATGTAGTAGCACAGCATTTTTGGCTTTGGGTTTGTTTATTCAATATTACAAGTAGCCAGTAAGGAATGGACACAATAGTACCAGGTTCCTGCACCCATCTGACTTTCAGTAGAGAATATTTATTTAGTAAGGCTTGAACAGTCTATTATAAAATGCTGGCTGAGTCAACAAGTCAAAAAAAAAAAAATTACTTCCTCCTTTAACCACCAGAGGGGGATTTATTAAAAAAATTTAATCTCTTCAGCTGATGGTGGTGAATGATGCAACATCCTGAACACTCATGTCTGCCTGGGATCTACCAACAGATTGATCCAAGATTTAACAACTTAGAAACCATATTACACTGTTGTCCTTGATGTTTAGATTATGCTTTGTTATTTCTCTTCCTCATAAACAAGTGTGTAGGACTCCCTAGAGCTATGGAATTTATGAAATCTGGTAATACAAAGATTTTTAATCTTTCAAAACTGTCACAGATTTACTTTTTATAAAAAGCCAGTTTTTCTATTAATCACCTCAAAAATAAGCAATAGATAAGAACAGTGTATTTATTTGTATTTTTAGCACTAAGTCTTTTTAGGACATAAATGAATACTCGTGGCTTGGCAGTCTACCTGAAATCATGACATCTTTTCTGAAGGTGCAACAAACAATAATAGTGTAATTGTAAACAGCTGCTTTGACTGTTGAATTCGCTTGTTCGTGTGACTCTCCACAAGATGGGCTTCCCTTCACTATGCTGAAAGTAACCTTACAACAGTTAATGAATTAATAGTTGAATAAAACAATTGTGCAATATTTAATTTGGACCCTATGCAACTCCAAAAGGTTGTGACTGGTTTTGGTTTCCACTATGCGATTGTTCCTTCAGCAAATGCAAGTGCAGTCAGACACAAACTTCTTCCTCTGGTTTAGGACCAAGAAAGCCCACGTGAAAAGGTTCCCACCCAACCCCCCTATTTCTTTACTTATGCACCTGCTATAGCAGTGGTCAGAGCCACACTGTGTTTCTGCATCCTTTGGTCTAATCAATTGAATTGAAAGAAGGTCCTTCTCTTTGTATTTTTTATCTTGATTTTTCTCTTTCCCTCCCTGCTATGTCTGTTCTGTATAAGCTCTTGCAAATTGTGCTGCTGTTCGGGTCTCGTCTGTCACCTCATTAGTGTTTCATAGAAGGACTGCTCTGTGACTTGGTGGTGTATGTCTGATGTCAGATAGAATTGGGGTTGTTGTAAAGATAAGAGAGCATCTTCTATATTCCTCCTGAAATGTGAGGGAATCCTGTCTGTGTCTTGGTGGGAGGAACACAGTGGGTTCCTGTCAGCCATCAAAGGCAGAAGATCTGTACTTCTGCCCTAACCCTGTTTTGGCACTGAGTGGGCCCAGGATGCTTTACAGTTTAACTTTTAATTAAAATGCTGAAATATCCCCACAAGTATATGCCCCATGTCAGTGCTGCATGGGGAATTTCTAAAGGAACCCAGATACCTTTGAAGCAAAAGGCTAAGCTGCATGAAGGAGAGACTGAGGGAAGCTGTGCAGGTACAGGGCAACCCCCCGCTAACATTATTAAATAATTTCTAGGTATATAATTTCATCACATTATTCAGGGTGCTGATCCCTTTTTATCTTTATGAATAAATTTATATTTTGATGGTTTAGATTTAAGGTAGGACTCCATCAATGATTTTTACTCATGAGAAGAGCTGCATAGACTAACGTAAAGTTTTATCTGGGTCAGAATTTTTTATCTGAAGAAGACTTACAGGAATGAGATTTTTGTTTAGAAAAAAAGAGAGCAGAAAATATAGAACCATAGAATCATAGAATGTTTGGGTTGTGAGGGACTTTAAATTTGCCTTGCCATGGGCAAGGACGCCTCCTGCTATATCAGGTTCCTCAAGGCCCCATCCAACTTGTTCTTGAACAGAACACCAATAAAGTGCAGCTGGACAATTTCAGGATTCACGAAAGAAATTTGGGTGAAAGATAATTTCATTGTAATAGAGCAACTGCTTTTTATTAGAGTTGCATCTGTAAGTCCTACCTGGGGACTTAAACAGAGCAGCAGTTCTGTAAACCTGCAAACACAAGACGTTCCTCTTTCACTGCAGACTGGGCCAAGTCAAAGTAACCTGCACATCGACAATGGCCATTCTCAGTGATTGCCTCTTGGCTGAGGAGTGCTAAGCTGCAGTTTCATGGCCCAAGCTGCACGTGCTTAGTACTTTTTGTGGTCCCCCATAAGCATGGATTTTGCACTTTGCAGCCTCTCTAGTGTGTGTCTCTGTAATGTGTGTGAGGAATGTTGTTCTGTTCAGGGTGCTGGGAGGGGATAGGCTATGGCTTGCGTTGCATCCCCTGCAAAATAAGTGATAAAGCACAGCCGCAGATGGCTTTACTCTAAGACTAATGATTAGATCATTCATCCATTCTGTCCAGTACTGGACATAAGGCATAAGACGTGTGAATGGCAGTGAGTCAATTGGTTGGTACTGTATTAAAGAGGCAGTTGGAAAGGTGGGCAATGTGGGACTCCCCCCAGAGCCAGAGGAGAGATGGTTGCAAATCTCTGAATTTGTTTTCAGGAAGGAGCCTGCTGCTTTCATGCATTATCAATTGCTCATCAAGTCAAGGGAGACCGGCCAAGTTAGGTCCTGGGTGCTGGTCTGTGTGAATACCATCCAGTGTAATGCTGATAAGGTATATAAGATATATTCAGCAAAACAAGCAAGGAGAGGACATACAAGTGTCAGTGAGCCCTGTGATTCATATCATTACAAATAGATGGCTACAAACAGTGAAAAATGAGCAGCTGGAGAAGAGTCTGACAGTCCTTCTGTAACAGTGATAACGGGGGCACAAGTGTTGCAGGGGCCTGTTCCACACTAACGTGAAGAATGTATCTGTCATGACGTTTCCTGCAACGGCAGGTACATTTAAAATTAGAAAAATTCTACTGAAAGTTGTATAAAATACAATTAGCATGTTCAGTGTGAAATGACAGCATAGCATTATCTGTACAAGTGCAATAGGGTTGAGAAATTCAGTGTTGATTCCCACTGCTGCTATAACTCAGTCATGCCATTATTTGTTAAATACTGCCAAAGTGAAGAGCACAAAACAAGGTCCTCAATGAGCATCCCTGCACTGAAGAACTTAAAACCTATAAATGAAAGTGTGCAGAATTAGAAAATAAACATGCAGAGCTGGAAAAAGGTAGTATGTGAGTGCTGCAGAAGCAGGGTGCCTGTGCAGTATCTTTGAATGACTTATGGAGGTGTTTGGCAAATGGAGAAGGGCCTTAAGAGGTGAGGACAAGATAGGAATGGAAACTTGATTTCTCAGAAAGGTTGTGAGATTGAATTCTCTAAAAAAATTCCCGTAGGCTCCTTCCTTCCTTAATGCTGTTACTAAGGTGCAATTTAGCAGAAAGGGCACCTGGCCATAGCTTATCACACCAGTATATTTTCTGCTGCTTTTTTTTTTTTTGTATTATCAAGCTTCAGCTGAACCAACCTTTAAGGTCTCTTACAGGAGTAAATCCCCTCTTTTTTACTAGCTTTCTTTAAAAGTATAGATGAAGAGATTAAAGAAGTATAGATCATAGATCGACTCCATTCATGGCAGTAGAGGCAGATTGTCATCTGCCTTCAGATGGCACGTAGCCTCTTTTAATCAACAGCAGTGCTCTCATTATGGATAAAAAGGAGAAAGATGGAGAATGTGTCACCTCTGTCACTGAAGAATCGGCATTGTTCCGGGAGCAAATACCATGTTAAAATACATGAAAAAAAGAGCTCAGCAGCAGTACTGGCTTGCACTTCTCCCTTCTCACTTCTTCTAGTCATTCTTACTCTCACTGATTCCCTTCCTCCCTAATCGTAGAACAACCCTGTCAAAATAAAATTACTTTTCCCCTAGGAGAGTGGGTCTTAACTGGGAACTAGCATGGAGAGGCTGGGTGGGCACTAGAGCCTGGGGCTAGATCATTGTGAGAGCCTCCCAGCCCTCATGCTGCAGGTAGCTGATGCAACTTGTGAATGTGCTAGTTAAGTGCTATCAGCATGAAATGAAGTCATAAGTGTGGAATCACTATGTTACGGTTACTTAGTAGCTTTATAAGATCAGTGACAGGGCTGAATTTATAAGATCTGTGAGGCTGAAAAGAAAGGTTTAGCGTGCAATTGTCATCCAACTAAGCCACAGTGCAGACTGTTGTGGCTGGCTGAATTTCAGAGGACCAAGACTGTTGACGGGAGATCATGGAATTAGATGCAGAGATCAATATGATCAGTAAGTGTTTGATTTATTGAGCTTAACTCTTTCTTTATAAACCCCCTTAAGTTACGTAACTGTGTGCCCAAGAGGGTAACTACAGTGTATTATTGGTTAAAGGTAGCTGCCCATAAAGCTATTACTAACATATTATTGGCTAAACTACCATGCATGCCAAGAAAGCAAGTTATACTAAAGTTAACTGTTGAGAGTTCTCTTCTTTTTTTTTTCCTTTCAGCTACTACTTATCTTTCGGCTCTCTGCTTCAAGGTCTTGTTAAAGTTGTTCAGTATCAAACAGTTTCACAGCATCCAGGCCTTCTTCTCTGTAAAATGTTCCCACAAAAGCCTATGCTGGCAATGGGTCCCTAGGTGTGGATGCACCCGCATTCTGGAAGTGCAGGTCACACAGCAGTTGTGTCAGTGTTTTTGCACCCACTTTCCTCATGAGAGCTTAGCTGGAGAATGAGATTTTTTCCAGATAAAAGCCTTTTTGTTGGAGATGTTGAGTTCAAATGCTTAGAACCACTGGAAATAGGGCCCTTACAATCAGTTTCCCACATATGATTTCAGATTAGGACCTGTGGTGCATTGAGAGCATCCTGATCCAGCTGAGGACAGGATGGCAAGAATTTCACCTCTCCTGCTGCCTCCTGACTGTTAACCTGTCCTCTGCTTGTCCTTTAGAGGGCTAGTGCTATAGGTGCAGGAAGGAGGATCCAGAGGGATCACACGTTGCAGGTCAAGCTGAGATCTGACGGTGTGGAAATCAACATTCACACTAAAAGCTTTTTTGAGCTTTCCACCTCTGTAATTAAAGTAACAACTGAGACGAGCCAGAACAACACCCAGATGTTGACGTTACGGTCTGGAGTCGTGTGGACCTTGTACTTAACTTGTCAGACCCATTGTATGTACAGTATCTAGTTGAAGAAATAGCCTCAGATAAGTTTATTTTTTTTACGATAAGGCAGCTGTTGTGTCAGTCTCTTCACTCTTCAAGAGGGCATTAGGATGAGTGAAGTTCCCCACAGTACAGATGCAAGAGAAAAACCACCATGGTAATTTCATTTTAACTCCCCCCCTTTTCTTAGCAAAAAGGCAACTTTTAATATTTAGACTTGGTTTTATGCATTTTAATAGCTGCTTTTGAGAAATTAGCCAAAATAAGAGGGTGAGATGAGGATGTGATGAGGGGCCCAATTGTTCCAAACACTGGACAAAAATGAACTCCTGATTCTCCCAAAAAAATTCTGCATTAAGTTAAAAAAAAGACAAATGTCAATCCTGAAGGCAACATTTATGAAAGATTCTTTTCCTCCTGAGCAGAAAAAATGTGCCTGAGAGTTTTCTGTATTTTCCAGAAAGCTCCATTTTTTCCTACAAGAAGAATGAACAGCCTTTAAGAAAGGTCACAGTCAGAGGCAACTTCATTGCTCACAGCTTTGCACGTTCTGAGCAAAACTCTTTCTAGACTGGTCTGACAAAACCAAAGATGCTGTTTGTCTGTCCCTTTGAAAGAAAAGCTCCAATTATTCCAGCTCACAACTTCAACTTGACACTCGCTATGACAGAGATTAAGTTACTGTAGGGAGATTTGTTTTTCTTTCCACCCACAGGAGAAAACAAATGCACAAACCCAGAAGCAGTAGTTACTGCTTTCTTGTCCTTGAGCCTCTTGCAAGGCAGTAATTGTTTTATTGTTTTCTTAGACTGTTAATTTGCAGTCTTTCATATGACTAAAATGCCACTTTAGCAGTTTTTTTAAAGTATGTGGTTCCATGACCTACAATGCCGAGCAGCACCTCTTGGGCATCTTAGAAGGACAAAGCTTTCACAGATGTTCATGCTGCTATTTATAATTTAGGTCAACTTTTTTAAAAAAAAATTATTTATTTATTTTCCAACAGCTTAATTTCATTGTAGAGAAAGACGTGCATTAAAAGGAAAGATAACCCTTGACTGATAATGGCTTTGATGCCTCTGCACTCTTGTAACTATTTCAAATTCCCTTTAAGATTTCTTTGAGGTTTTTTCTGTTATTTTTTTTTCACTCAGCATTTTCTGAAAGGAAAAGATAGACAAGTCAGGGTCAGAGGATTTTCATGATTCCCCACAGTGCATGTCAGAGAAAAATTTAAAATTCCTGCTCTTCAGTGTTTGCGAGAAATTCTGCTCCAGATACAATTGATCAAGCACAATAAGGTGAGGACCATGCAGAGTGGGGAACACAACACCTTTCCACACTTGCCTTCCCAGGCTCAGCTGCATTTGGTTTTTGCACCCCCGAGCTTTCTCTTCTCTCACCCAGTGAGCACATAGAGATATTTCACACCAGCCCATGAGGGCTGCCCTTACCCTCAGCGTGGACCATTGCAATGCAGTGACTTGGTTTTCCACAGTTTCCATGTTGCCATTGTCCCATTTCTTTCTCTTTTCTATGTACCTGCTTTCACTATTGTCATCACAGCTTTCCTCTGCAGAACCTCAGTGGCCACCAGCCATGACATAACTGAATTTGGTTTCGCCCTATTCTGAGCTCCTCTCCTCTGCAAGCACATGAGTGATCGAGAGCTGAACAAATAGAAATACGGCAGATAGAAGTAACAATTTTTTGAAGACACAGGACTTCTTGGCTTTAAAAGACAAGACAAATTATAATGATCAATAAAATAATAAGGGCATTCACTATACTTTCTCACATTACTCTCAGAGGAAAATAAATAATATAAAAAAATAAATATATATGTGATACAGTCAACATGTAGTGGGAAAGAATGCCATCCAGAGTGACCTTGACAGGTTTTAGAGGTGGGTTTGTGTGAACGTCATGAAGTTCAACAAGGCCAAGTACAAAGTCCTGCACCTGGGTCAGGGCAATCCCAAGCACAAGCACAGGGTAGTGGAGAACGGCTTTGGGGTGCTGGTTTATTAGAAGCCTAGCATGAGCCTGTAATGTGCATTTGCAGTCCAGAAAGCCAACCATATTCTGGGCTGCACCAAACCATGTGTGACTAGCAGGTCAAGGGAGGTGATTCTGCCCCTCTGTTCTGCTCTCATGAGACCACACATGGACTACTGCATTCAGCTCTGGGACACAACACAGGCAGGACATGGACCTCTTAGAGCATGTCCAGAGGAGAGGTATGAAGATGATCAGAGGGCTGGAACACCTCTCCCATGAAAACGCTTTGAGAGAGCTGGGGTTTTTCAGCCTGGAGAAAAGAAGGCTTCAGGGAGACCTTGTAACAGCCTTCCAGTGTTTAAAGGGGGGGCTAATAAGAAAGCTGGAGAGGGACTTTTTAAAAGGGCATGTAGTGATAAGACAAGGTTAATGGCTTTTATCTGAAGGAGGGTCAATTCAGATTAGATATAAAGAAGAAATTCTTCACTATGAGGTTGGGGAGGTGGTGGAAGAGTTTCTTCAGAGAATCTGTGGATGCCCCATCCTTAGAAATGTTCAAGACCAGGTTGGATGGGGCTTTGAGCAACCTGGTCTACTGGGAAGCGTCCCTGCCCATGGCAGGGGTTTGGAACTAGATAATATTTAAGATCCCTTCCAACACAAACCACTCTGTGATTCTATGAAAACTAAGAAAACCCTTGAGAATTCTGGAAAATTCAATGAACCATATATGCCATGCAGCTTTAGTAGATTTGTTTTCCTCTTAGTCACTCTAACATGTGAGCATAATTAGGACATTTGCAAAGGAATGTCCCTATGTTATTTTATTTCCCATAACTTTGTGAGAGACAGGCTATAACATTAGCTGTGGCAACAGTCCAACCTCCCAGCATGCAGAGTTTTATTGAGCTTGTTGATAGTGCTTTTTTCCTCTCTTGGAGGTAGTTTGGACCACCATTTTCTTATCCCCAAAATGAGCACTCTAGCCGAAATGAAAATAACAGGGTGATCTCTTTTTCTTTCGGTGCATGAAATCAACACTCAGGAAACTGTTAGCTTAATAACACTTCCAAGCAGTGTGCAAACAGAACCTGCAGTACTGCTTGCTGTGAAACAGTTTTTTATATATGCATTCCTTGTCTGGACCTTATTTACATTAGTAAGGTATTCAAGCTGTCACATACATGAAGCTTTTCTAGTGTTGAATCCTAAAATAGTGGTGCAGCCCTTTAGGACAGTCCCTCCTCTAGACACCTTCCCAATGGTTTGGCCCATGTAAGAAAGCTTTGAAATGAGAGCTTGCTAGGATGTGTTCCTTTGGGTCCTCTGTCAAACTTCAGTGAAGCCCAGGGGAATCTTGTCATCGCTTCACTGGAATCTGTGTCTGGGATTTGGCCTCTGAGACTGGCACATGCATTACAGTCACCAGGTTTCCCCTGTGAAGTTGTTCATCAGCCAGCCAGGAGCAGGGGATGGGCTAAAGCAGGCGATGTGACAAGAATGCTCCATATAAAATTTTTAAATGCCCATCACATCAACCCTAAACATTTAGCTCATGTGTGTATATGTGTGTGTGTATGTACTTACTTTTCCAGATGAAGATGTTGGAATATAAGGAACTCAGCTAACTTGAGGAAAATGCAGGATGGCTAGTTGTATGAATTAAAAGTAGAAACAATCCTCTAGAGCATGTGCAATGCTTCTGAAGTAATATTCTGTGTCAACCCTGTCAAAGAAAAGAAAGCCCTTTGAAATGGATGGGACATCATAAAAATCCAATTTCTGTGATCCATCATCGAATAATTTCTTCTGCTCCAGTAAATGACAAGCTGTCAAAGCTTGTTTTAAAGAATATTTTCAACTTGCTTAATAAATTATAAAAGGCAGATTGTAAATGGCATATTTCATTTGCAGTGACATATATCCCAAACAGATTTTTCAGTAGTGTTACAAATTCTATAAAATTATTTGTAGGTTTCCTTGGTATCAGCAGTCTGTCCTACTCCCTGAATTAGACAAGCTAAAGGACAGAAAAGTAGGCCAGCATTAAAAAAGCATTAGGATGAAATATAACAGAGTGGGAGTATTTGAGAAATTAAATATAAAACGCTGACAAACCACCAAGGATTGATGAGCTTGTGGCTGAGGTACACAAAGGGTCTGCAAGAACTTAGATTAATTATTCTTCTTTGATACAGTCTTCCCAAGTGACCTTAGACAAAACCCCAATATTCACTGTGCCTTTGCTGTCAGTAAAATGTGGCGAATAAGGCTTCCCAACCTCCCAGCTGGGTCATGAAGACTTTGAAGTGCTTGTATATACATAGCAAGCCAATGCCATGTGCCACACAGAAATAACAGGACAAATCATGAACTAAACTGCTCAGAGCATCCTCTCCCTTAAGACTAGAATTGTCCCCTTTGACTTCTGTAGAGGTTCCAAACTCATACTTGTGGTCTTACAGTTGTCAGCTGCTGCCTTGGTTTTTGTGTGTTACAGATAATTATCAGTTGTTTGATCAGCATCTGTAGGATCTGACATAGTAGCTCATAGGTGCCATACAAATCCACCACAATTCATGAGTCCCAGGTCAAAATACAGAATGTTTGTTAAGGTGGTGGTTAATTTTGTTTTCCCCAGAGAAAGGAGGGTAGAAAAGGAAGTGTCAGATGGAGGCATAAGCATTCAATGGACAGGATCATATTTATCCGATAGATTCATTTATTTTTTACAAGCCGTTCTTTACATCCATCATTTATTTGAGCAGGTGATGCTTCCTGCTGAAATCACTGTCCAACATCCTAGCAATCACCCCAGGACATATTCTGCCCTCCCTGGACTCAGGCTGTGTTTAGGACCCTTCTGCAGCAAGAGGAGCAGCATGATGGCTCTTTTACTCTGCTATTCTTCATCCTGCAGCCAGGTGACAGAGGGAAGACAAAAAATATAAACAGAGGTATGGAAAGACTCTTGACAAACCCCCTATAGCCAAACAATTAAATTCATTCCTATAGTAACTTAGTCAAGACCCTCAACTTGAAACTGCCAGAAGGTGTTAGTCCAGAAAATAAGAACTTGTTTATAGCAGAGTTCGTAACATTCAGCCAGGTTTGTGTGTTAGAGTGGTACAACTCCATACTGTGTATAGTGGCTGATACATTGTGCCCCTCTTTAAGACCTTCTGTAAGGTTTCTGTGCTTGTCCTTCCATGTATTGTGCCGAGGTGGTTTAAATCTTATTTTACCTCCTTGTTTGCAAAGTAGTGAAGCAATATCACAGCTGTAAATGAAGCAAAATTGGACTTCATCATCAGCTGTATATGAAGCTATTTTTTCCAATAAACAGCACCCCTGCTGTACTATCAGGAATCCAGTGAATAGGATATACAACCAAGTAGGTGTGAACTGCGAGCATGGACAGACTGTGACTTAACACTGCTCTGTAATTCCTGCCTGGCATCAGGGATGGGGATGGTGTGATCTCCTGTTCTTACCAAACCAAGCACTACTGGGCAACATGGACAGTTAGTTGTCTTTCAACAAGAACATACACTTCTACTGATAATAATAGTCCTTCTTGCCTTCTCATCTTAAATACATAATGTGTAAGAAGCTATTACAAGGAAAGAGTTCTCCAGTCGAGTATAAAGCATAGCAAGGATCACCATCCAGGTTGCACTGTCCCTGTTTCTCAAACCAGTTTTATATTGGGCAAGTATTTCCAGCTAAGCCCTGGAAAAAAGAGATGCCAAACTTAGGCACTTCTTTACTCCTTCAAGTGTGATGGGGGCCTCTTCCTCTTCCTTTTCTTCTTCTGTTCCCCTCCCCTCTCACCACCACCTTTCACAGTGTGTTAGGCCTTGGGCTGCACAATAATAACTCCATCCTTGGCCCCAAGCAACCAAGGATAGCTGCTGCAGTGCTGCTTGCACTCAACACACTGAATTAGGGGCATCCCTCCATGCTGCCATCATGGCCCTTGCCAGTATGACAGACCTTAGCAGGCCCTGTGAGGGTGCAAGGAGGAGGGCAGAATAGGGACATTTGTACCCACCACCCTCCACAACAGCAGCACCTTGAGCTTTTCTCTAAGGGGCCTGAGGACAAGGCAATAAGCCCTGACTTTGTGATCACAAGGAGGATTTTGTGGAACAAAATGGAAGCTGAGATGTTTCCCAATCCATGCTAGATCCCAACAGTGCTGAGCATTGCCCTGCTGAGACATGGGGAACTTCGGCTTTCACTCTGAAGTCTATGTAAATCCAGTTACTGTAGATTTATACACACAGATCCTAAGCCTGCAATCTTGTGCCTAACTTAAAGCACTGCAGCTAATGTCATTGCCTTCACCACTTCAGATTAATATGATTAATATATTGATTTTATGCAACCATAACCAAGAACCAGAAGCAGCAGTCATATTACAGAATCACAGAATCACAGAATGACTGGGTTGGAAGAGACCCACTGGATCATCGAGTCCAACCATTCCTATCAAACACTAAACCATGTCCCTCAGGACCCCGTCCACCCGTAACTTAAACACCTCCAGGGAAGGCGAATCAACCACCTCCCTGGGCAGCATAT
>WAAB01023971.1:458361-500136 GCA_013389865.1 Piaya cayana | reverse complement strand
CAGGTCCCTCTCCTCCTGGCAGCTCTCCAAACAGACCTCACCCAGTCTGTAGCTCTGCATAGGGTTGTTGTGCCCCAGGTGCAGGACTCGGCATTTGGCTGTGTTAAACCTCATCCCATTGGACTCTGCCCAGCGGTCCAGTCTGTCCAGATCCCTTTGCAGGGCCTTCCTACCCTCCAGCAGATCGACACTTCCACCCAGCTTAGTGTCATCTGCTTTCTGTGAAATTTTTTTCCTAATTATCAGCTTGACAGAGCCTGAGGTCATTCCCTCTTGTCCTCTCCCTTTCACTTCAGGGAAGAGGTCAGCACCCTCCTCTCTACAACCACCTCTCAGGTAGCCGTAGAGAGCAATGAGGTCTGGTGACATGTCAATGAGATATGGTGACATGTCAGGGAGGACTCATGCATGCTACCTAAGCAAGGCCTTCAAGTAGTATTGTTCATGCCAGAATGACACAGAATCAAAGAATCACTTCAGTGCTTCAGGTCTGGACAAGTACAGCTGAACTGAATGGATGTTCCATGTGCTTACAGCCGCAACTAGGAAATCTCCAGTCTTCACTGCATAGGACAGCTATGCCTTAGGATGTTCTTCCTCATGCTAATGTTGTGATTACGTGACAAGTAGCTAAGCTTTGTGTGGCAGATCTGACCAGATGACTGCCAACTTAAATTTTAATGTGACTCCGCGAATTTCTAGACTAAATTTTCCCTGTCCTCCATCTGAAGATTTCCATAACTTAACATAGCAAGGTCTAGTGATTCAAGGATGGTGAAGGAACATTTTAGGTTGACTCACTCCTGGAGTTCTCCTAGGTTTTCTAGTCCAGATCCATGTGACTCTCGTGAGCCTTTACGAAAACAGAAGTATTATACTTTTAAGAATAGCTGTGTGTAAGAATCCAGATCAGTGAAGCTGGACACCTATAAGTATTCCTGGACAACAGGACATTGCAACATCTAATTTTCAGTCATATTTGTCTCTAGGTCATTTAATTCCTTATTAAATTCACTGGTAAAATTAAATCTCTAAGACCTAGTTTAATAAAATACAACAAGGAAGAAGGGTGCTATCTAGAATAGCTAATGGGTCATACTTATCATTCTTTATCCTGTGCAAAATGGTACAGTTCAAATCAGAAGGCTTGAGGAACCTTGCCCCAAAGCATTTCATGGCTGTGTTATCCTTTAATACTTTGGAGATGTGGGTCTAACACCATACAAATAGGAAAGACAATAACCCAGGTCTTCCTTTCTCAGGTAAGCCCACTAATGAAGTAGTTAAAGCAGTAGGAACCATCAAACCTGGGAAAGTGAGGTACTTGGAAGGTTGTGATGATCAGGTTTTTAAGAGCATATACATTTTGGGGACAAGTAGGTGGCTAAATTCATCTGTGAAGTCAAATTCCTTGTTTGGAATGGATCAACAAATGAGCAACAAAGCTGGTGAAGGGGCTGGAGAACAGGCCCTATGAGGAATGACTGAGAGCTGGGGTTGTTTAGCCTGGAGAAGAGGAGGCTGAGAGAAGACCTCATTGCTCTCTACAACTACCTGAGGGGAGGTTGTGGAGAGGAGGGAGCTGGCCTCTTCTCCCTAGTGACAGGGGACAGGACAAGAGGGAATGGCCTCAAGCTCCACCAGGGGAGATTTAGGCCAGACATTAGGAGGAAGTTTTTCACGGAAAGGGTCATTGGGCATTGGAACAGGCTGCCCAGGGAGGTGGTTGATTCACCTTCTTGGAGGTGTTTAAGGCATGGGTAGACGAGGTCCTGAGGGACATGGTTTAGTGTTTGATAGGAGCGGTTGGACTCGATGATCCTGGGGGTCTCTTCCAACCTGGTGATTCTATGATTCTATTGTTTTATCAAGGAATAAATAAACAGAAAATTCTTAAATTACATTGCATTACACAGAGGACTTCAGAGAAGAAAAGAATAGTCTATCTTACAGTCTTCAAAACTTGTGTAATTTTAGTCGAATCATATTTAAAAATTGTTAATCATTTAATTGCATGTTTGTCTTTTAAATTGATGGATAGTTTCCAACATGTTGTCAAGTAGTACTTTTTAATATTTTTGAGAAAAATAAAAAACCCGTGAGTACTAAACCCAGTTATTTTAAAGAATGAAAGAGAAAGAAAGGAAAAGTAAAAACATCTCATCAGTTCTCTCCCTGAACAGAAAAGTAGTTCAAACTGATTATCAATTTTTTTCTGAAAGTGTTGCTGACTTCTGGTAACCATGAACCTTGGAAGCCCTGTGTGTTTGCACTTCAGTTTAGCAAACAGAAATCTTACTGTTTTCTTTGTTCAGAAAGGTTTAGTTCAGAAATAACAAAAAGCTGATAAAATAGCTTTCTGTAAATTTTTATAAGATTCTACGATGGGCAACATCACTGTGTTGTCATGGTGATGAGAAGTGCAGTTGTCAAATACAAACTAGAAGGTGGTATATACGATTATTTGATTTTAAAAAAGATTTTATTAAAGCAGCTTTCAGGTGGTTGAGAGGTTCTTTCTTCCAACAGATTACTCGGACATCCACAGCTAGAGGCCCAATCCAGAGATCACTACACTCAGTGACCTTCATATCATTAATTTCAGTGGACTGTGGATGTGGCCATTAGGAATATATTGATGTGAGAAAAATGCATTAATTTTCTTTTTGCACAGAGACTAATCCCTCCTATGGACTGAGGCCCCACAGCTGCTTGAAGTACATATAAACTTAATACAGATTAGTTTTAGATCGTTGTATTAGATGTATGGTAAATGGGCTGTTAGTCTTGGTAAACCTTACTGTTATCTGAAGGGTATTTTAAAATTATATCACAGTTAAAATTCTAATTTACTTAACCCAAGCACAGAGTAAAAACAACTTCATAAACAGATTGCCAACACATAATACAAGATATCATGAGTGTAAATTTAAAAAGTAGTGTTATGTCTGCTGAGGGAGAGGGAGACTGGCTGGAGGTAAGTGGATGGGGATGGAGTCCCCAACAAGGATGACAATACCAAAGCTGTTCCTCTCTTTCTGTTCTGCCTGTGTTCCCATTTTTTAGTACCTTCTTGTTATTTCCTCTGTACTCACACCAGAGGGATGCTCTCATACATGTGTTTGAAATATATTCTTTTTTTTCCCTTTGATGTGACTTAAAATTTGTTCTATTCAGCTCTCAAGGTTTAATCCCTTTCATGACCTGTACTTCTCTGACTGATTTGCGTTCACATTCTGAGGCTCTCTGCCGTGATGCCTCTCAGATCTTTCACGGCCTCCATCATCTCCCTTTGCTTGGATTCCAAGGTGTACTGATCTCTTGGTGGCATTATGAGTTCAGAGTTGTCTGTCCAAGGTTTTCTGAACTGATCATCCAAAACACTTATCCCGGTGCAATCCCTCTCAGCTCTGCTGGATCTGAGGATGAACTTGGTCTGTGTCACATGTGTTGACGTAACATCTCACTGCCAGGTTGTCTCAATCTTGTCAAGAAGCACATCAGCTGATGTCTAAATGTGGAGGAAAGCCAGTCATGCCTACCATCAGAATTCGGGGCATGACAACCTTGAGTTACATTTAAGGATTGACATTTACCTTTTAGAATACGATAAACTTCAGAGCAGAAGCAGCAATGTGCAAGCAGAAGATGATCTCCTGATTTATCCAAGTTTCCATCAGGAAGTCACATGTGTCTTATGCTTGCAATAATAGAGGAATAAATCCAAAACTGGATTATTTCTTTACCTAGTGTGTTTTTCTTACGAATATGTAACAAGCAGATTACTGAGAAGATATCCTTCCTGTTTTTCCATCAGGCAGTTGACTAGATGAACTTCTATGACTGTCTCATCCTTCTCCTGTGGGCAAACACAGAAAAATTATTAGTATCACATTCAACAATCTAACAGCAATTTTATGCAGGACTTCATATTCCCACCATATTTTTTTGTCCAGACATTGTGCCCTTACCAGGCTCTTAATTCTTGCAGAGAGAAGCTGACTATTGGCTCTGAGGCCTCAGGTGAAGAGAGGCACCCAGCTAATTCTCAACTTGGTCTTGATAGTCAAGGGGAAAAGCCTGGGTGGGAGCAGACACGTACCATGGATTAGTATCTAGCTGAGCGCCTAGTGTCCATGTCCACTCTCTGATGGATGAGACAGAATCCACCTGAAAAGGCATCTTTGCCAACAGCTTTGCTAATGTAGCAAGGAGGGCCTTATGCAGTTTACTGGGATTGGAGACCAAAGCCAGCAGATACAGCGGGGAATCTAGTAGAGGAGCAACGTTCTTGGGACTTCCCTTGAGAAAGCAGGATGACATGAAGCCAGTTGGGTGCCTAATCTGGACACACACCACATGGGAAATACAAAAAGCAGGAGGCTGAGAACAAACAAGAGCCTGCTTTGTCCACATGTGACATATCCCCCCGAAGCTTAGATGAAGATATTGGTAACCAGAGCCTAAGAAGAAAGCTGATGGAAATGATTAATTCATGTCTAACTGACACTTGTTATACTGCATCCAGAGCACTGTGTTCAGCTTTGGACCCTCTATTATACAAGAGATGTAGACATGTTGGCCTCCAGAGAGGTCCACCAGGAAAGGTGGGTCAAGTAAACATGAGTGTGTGAAGTAGAAAGAGAAGCTGAGGGAAATGGTTTGCTCAATCAGAAGACACAAATATTAAAACTCAGGTGGATGCAACCCTCAGAACTCTGCTCTAACTTTACAGATGGCCTTGCTGTATGAAGATATTAAGACTCAAACGACCTCCAAGAAGCTGTTCCAACCTAAGTAATTTTCTGATTCTGTGTTTTTCTGATTTGAATTGGACATATAAAGCAATGTTATAATAAGAGAACCCGGTCTTCTCCTATACAATGTAAATGACAAAAAAATCCTCCCTGCTTTTTAAGTCTCTTTATGTTGACTGGTCTGTAACTGTCAGACTGCACTTAACAGAAATGTCAATGCATTAACTTTAAATATTTCAGCCTGTTCCCATCTTCAGGTCTGTAAAATGTTTGTTTCTCAGCAAGAGACCACTTCAATCAGCAACACAGACATTTCTCCCATAGATAATGTCAGAGACATCTGCATGGGACCTCTAGTCAAAAGGCAAATTCATTTGTAGTGCTCAAAACCAGCAGCAGGTTCAATGGTGGAAAAGTTTGGGATCAATTGCCATAAAGATCACCCAACCCCGCTTCCCCCACCTCCCCATTGTTGTCTTTCTTTTTTTCTCAGTGGGATCCATTCAACCAGAAGGCCAAAACATGGGTACAGATCCAAGATAAGCAGCAGGTATATCTACAAAGAACCTGAGTACAATACTTTACATGACAGTCCCATCCTTTCCCATCTTGTAGCCTACATTCTCTGCCCAGATGCATCATATTCTCATCCCGTGGCATCAGCTAAAATGTCTCCTGCCCCTAATGTTGACAACCACCACCTATCTACTCAGATTCTGCACCACATTTTCTCAGTCTTGTATATTACATTCTAGGTACCAAAAGAAAAATTCTGTTACCGTCTGCCTCAAGCACAGTTAGGCTTTAGGGCTACTCCCAGTGTAGTATGGACACCACTCACAGGCACGTTATAGGTACAGGAGCAACATGTGGAGTCATATCAGCATGAACTGGGCTTTTGAGCTTCAACTTGCTGAGATTTCATTGGGGATTTTTTGCCTTGCCTAAAGATGTGCCCCCAAGTATGACATAAGAAATTCTGTATGGTTTGTTGTATGAAGCAGTTGGGGGTTTTGCCATCATCAGTATTATGTATTGATGGGTGTTTGTGTAGTGTTGAGGGAAAGACAGGAGTCAAAATCAGAAGGATTTACTTGAAATACTAGTAGTAAATATCTAAGTAATTTTAAAAGAGCTACAGTCCTCAAGATTTTCAGTAGTTTCCAGGTCCAGTGCTTTTTGTCTGAGGCTACATCTGATCAGACAGCAATTCACACTAGTGCATGCTGGCTGTAGACATTTCCTATTTCCAAAAATGACGCTATTTTATGCATACTATGTTGTTCTTCTGCAGCACATAGCATGGAGACTGAGTTCCTTTTTCAGAGTTGCATTTCAAAAAAATATGATGGCCACTGAAAAGAAAGACTGGGAGCATGTATTTCTCAACAGAAATCTCAGCAATAAGAATGGTATAGCCGAAAAGCTCTTACAACAGACTGTGAACCAGAAGCATACATTTTGTAGTAACCTGTGCTGCTGTGAAAAAAAAGTGGCTTGAGATTTCCCAGAACCCCATGAAGATACCTGCAGGGCCAGCTGAGATCCAGCCAGTCTGGTGTTTGGACAGGAAAAAAAAAAGATCTGATTGGGCAGGTAGACTAAAAGGAATAGAAAAAGGCTCTAGAGGTCAGAGTCAATAAGTGGAAATCTCATACATTTATTCAAGTATGTTAGCCTCTGTCACATTATTTCCAGATAAATAGAAATCTGAATCTTTTCCAAGATATAAAAAATCTTTTGCTAGAATGGCACAAGGCATTTTCAAAAAGCAACTTGACACTAAGTGCTCTGAGGACATAATTAAAAACGTAGTTAGCTGACAATGTGGATGAACTTCTCTCTGTACACAATGACATATTGCTTCCTCCAAATGCTACCTTTAGTAACCTGGCTTTTTGCCTAGCTCTTTCAGAAAACATTTAGTCAAAAGCCTTAAAGGAAACAGTGAACACAGGGATTTCAGTTTAAATCATTTTGCCGTGTAGGGGGTAGTAGCAAAGACTGTAATTATTTGTCAGCTCTTGGGTGATGCTCAGCTTCCAAAATGACGGCAAAACTTGAGCTGAGCGTACAGGCACTGCAGTGGAGTTCGCAGTGATGTGATGTGTCCTCCATTTTATCTAATTGTCACAGCTGCTACCACAATTACAATCATTATTCCACCAAGAGCTATTGCTCATGGTACAGAAGGAAGGGGGGAATGTTTTGTTAATCATTTGGTGATGGTCTAACAGTGGAGACTTGTTCAGAGGTCACAAGTTGTCTTATTCTGATACTTTTCCTGCTGGGTGAAAAATCTTTCTTCAATTGCTCATGCCTGTTAACAATTTGTGTGAAAGATCTGGTGTTCAAAGCCTGTTCTGCAGTGAATTTTTGCATCCATATCTTAGGATTCAATAACTTTGTTAGAGGGATTAGCAGAAAGGAATATGAAGATGTGGTAGGAACCAAACTCTGGCAGGTGCAAAAGACTTTCACTGATTTCAGTGGATATTCCCTCAACTTCTTGGAGTCTGGTTCTTCAGAAACAGCTTGAGTTTTGCACTCAGTACAAAAACAAGCAGAAGAAGTCAACTCTTAAAGTAAATATTCTACATTAAACAATAACACCCATCTCACCCAGAGCAATGTGCCTGATGAATAATAGATCTGCAATACACTTTATTCACAGCATTAGAAACCAAATTAAGGTCAAGTTCCTGGGTAATCACACTACCAACTTCAGCAGTACACAAACTCATTTTGAAATACATCATTCAATAAGTTTTTTTTAAATTTTACTAGAAATTACTTTTTTAATGGCAAACTAACTCAAGTTACAACTGTCACATCCCTGAGAAGTACAAAAAGGTTTTTAGTCTGTAAGAAACCACTCAAGATGTACATGGGGACTTATGCAGAGAGCAGGAGTAGAATCTTTTTTTTTTTTTTTGATATCTGCAGAGTTCAAGTGTGTTCCCACTATGTTATTGCAGCAGAGGTTGTTCCTTCCCAGAGAATGGTTGAAGTTGGAAGGGATCTCTGAAGGTCATCTGATCCAATCCTCTACTCAAGAAGGGTCACCTAGAGGCAGTTGCCCAGGGCTTTTGAATATCTCCAGTGATGGAGATTGACCACTCTGCATAACCTGCACTAGTGCCCAGTCGCTCTCACAATAAAAAGGCACTTCCTGATGAAGTCTTTTGTGTTTCAGTTTGTATCCATTGCCTTTTATGCTGTTACTAGGCAGGACTGAATAAAAACTTGGTTCCGTCCTCTTCACGTGCTCCCTGCAGATATTTGTACATATTGATAAGATCCCCTGAGCCTGCTGTTCTCCAAGCTAAACAGTCCCAACTCTCTCAGCCTTTGCTTGTAGAAGAGATGCTTCAGTCCCTCCAGCAACTTTGTGGCCTTGTGCTAGATTGGCTTCAGTATTTCAATGTCTCTCTTGTACTGAGGAGCCCAGAACTGGACTCAGCACTCCAGGTGTGGCCTCACAAGAGCCATGTACAGGGAAAGGATCTCTTCCAAAGAGAAAGAATCTATGTGACAGAATTTTACAAGAAGTTAAACCATTGAAGTACACTAAGTAATTTTCAGCAAGTATCTCAGCTTGTGAGCAGGGTAACTAGCCTCTGCAACTTTCCTCAGTGCTAGCCTGCCTGGAGTGTTTTTAGAGTTTCATTTTCCCTGTCCCTGTTCTTAAAAACAATAGCATTTATCCTATCACCTTCCTGTTCTCCAGAGCTGAAAGGTTTTTCTTCTGTCTTCCAGTATGGATGGACACTGGATACCATATGGTACTGCAAATCAATGCCATTTCATACTTTAGTCCTTTGTAAAGTTAGAAAATAACATTTAAATATTTTTATATGTTGCATATCTTAGCTAACATGTTCCAAATCTGGAATTTCATGCTGATCTTTCTTTTCTGATGTCCAGCAAAACACAGTGGTGTATCTGCAAATTGTATGTCATAAAAAACAGTTAAAGTTCAAGGAGTTTTATTATTTATAATGTATAGCCTTGTGCAAGCTTTGCACAGGGCTTATAAATAACACGTGGAAAGCACAATGGACTTGCTATCTGAACAAAACCTACTCCTTTGCAAAACTGCTGGGAGGCAGTCATGGAACAGTCACATTTCTTTACCAGTTGACTGCTATCCCTTTTGCAGCTAATACCCACCTTAAGATTTACATTTTTTCAGAGAGAGCTCAAAACATAGTAGGGTATTTAAGGATCCTTTCATCACAAAGAATGTATTTTTTTCTTCCCTAGAAGGAAAATACAGTCTTTCTGGGATCACTTGTGTTAACTGTTAATTTTAGATTTACCTCTCTGCTGTTTCATTAAGTCTTCATCTCACTTGCAGTCTTTTCAGAATATGAGGTGCTGAGGGGCATGGTTTAGAGAGTGATAGGAATGGTGGGACTCAATGATCCAGTGGGTCTTTTCCAACCTAGCAATTCTGTGATTCTGTGAGAGGGGCCATGACTGTCCCACTCCCAGGGGCTGGCCCTGCTGGCTTCACTGAGGCCAGTGCGCTGCTTCAATAGCAGCTTTCTTGGGTTGCCTTGTTTCCTTGGTGCTTGTGTATAGACAAAGCATCTGAAATCAAAGTACAGTTTGTAAACTACTATGAGCAACAGTGTGCTATTTCTTACCCAGATCACCTAGGTTTCTAGAACCTGAGCTTCAGAAATTATTTGTGGGGAATAGGTAGCTGTGCTGGTTTCACACAAAAAGACAAGAATTTGCTTTAAAAGGTAGGGTTTGGTATGTAAGAAGTCAGGCTCCAAATGAGTCTGAACTAGCTAGGCATCCCTCCCTCTTCACTGGCTTCTTCTGCTGAAGTGTCTGTGTGCTTTGTGCGTGCGGGCTCCAGAGACAAAGGCAGGCACAACTCAGTACTTTCTCCAGAGGGGAATAGCTTTGATCTAGGCTAGTCACTCCTGGAAAGGTCTGTGTTTTCTATCTCAGTCAAATGTTTTATGCTCAACACAGAGCTCAGTATGGGAGTTTGTGCCCACCTTGTACTCCCTAGGACCATGAGTTACTTGAATGAGGGCTGCACTGCGACTGTATCCTGGGTGATCTTAGGGAATATCATCCTGTTCTACCTGGTTCTGACACATTTATCTTGCTTCAAGTCACTGGTAACTTCAGTTTCAGAAGGAAAACTCCATTGTGGCAGAAGGCTCCTTTTTAAGCCATAGTTTAATCACCATAAGCAGCTGAAGCTAAGCCAAAGTTTGAAAACAGAACAGACCACACCACAATGGGAGAATTGTAAAGCAAATGTAGTTGTACCTATCAATTACCACGCTTAGTCTATTCTGGCCCAGATACACTCCTGCCTATATAGAATAATTGCTGCCTCTTTAGCAAATTAGTATAAGAGAGAAGGCATTTGCCTCCTTTTCCAGACTTTGTCTTCAAAGGAGTTTACTCAGCAAGCAAACTACTCACTTCACTGAACTGTTCTTAACAATTACCTTTAAAAACAGTGTCAGCCTTAGCATTGAGATGCCATATGTGTCTGTACCTGTCTGGTCTGTAGATGCACATTTAACACAATCATCAAATTGGCAATGAAGAGATAATATAGCATCTCACTGGAAGAATGTCATTGCTGTGATGTAGTTTCACCTAGTTACATAGTGAAGGGCAGCATTAACTCCTCAGAAACAGATGACAATTTCCTTTGGCTGTGTGAACAGTCTTATAGCGCACCTACCATTGGAATGCATGGGAAGTAACGTTGCAGAAGAAATTTCAAGAGAGAGACCTGCTGTGTCTGTAAGTAAGGTTATATAGTACCGATATGAGTAAGAAATGTTACTATATAAATTTCAGGGATTCACAATCCTCATTTGATGGTTTAATGTTCATCTTTTGTCTCCTTGACACAATTTACTTCTTACATTCTCTGCAGTGAGTGTTGTGAGCAAAATGCTTCCTTTCTCCTAGCAGCTAGTACATGAAAACTTGTGTCATGACCTTTCTGCTTCTTTAGTTATCTAGGACAAACAATTCTGGTTCCTTTCAACTTCCTTTGCAGGCTGTGTTTTCTAGACCATGGATAATTCATGTTGTTCTTTGGTAGATTTTATCCCAATGCTCAGTGTCTTTCCTAAAGTACCAAAACTGGACTTGGTTCTGTAGTTGGGTCTCATTGGTACTGAGTAAGTCAAAGGAAGTATTTGTTACTGTTGTGTACTTGATACTTCCTTTTCAAATTTTGAGATTATGTTCCTTCTTTTTTCTAAGGATGGTGATTATTTTTTAACTTGTAGTCATGCTATGATCAACTCTAGGATATGTTTTCTGCAGGACAACTGCTAACCAATGCCCCCTATCCCGTACTTGGGCAATTACTTTCTTGTGTAGAATATTTCACTGGTTAAATTCTAGTTGGCTTTGTTTTTCTAAAATGTATGTCCAATTTGTAGAATTCATTTCTACTCTCCTCTTGTACTCTGGTGTGTTTCAGCTCTCCCTATGCTGGAGTTACTATGTCTATCCCATCATGTACTCAGTTTTACTCACCAGAAGTTTTTTGTGAGGGTGGAGAGAACAGGGGCATTTTGTAGGTCTTTGGAAGACTATAAAATGACTGAGTTTGCAGCGGAGGTCTGCTTAGCTTCTCATAAAAAGAAAAAAGTCGGTGTGGATGCCAAGACAGAAAGATCAAATTCAACAGGAGAAAGTTGATCACCATCCTTTTCCATACTGTGGAAACTAGAATACCACAGATGTCCCTCCTTCTTGTCTGAACAAAACCACCTTTACTTTCTCTGTGGTGGAATTTGTATACTTTCCGAGTCCCAGATCAGGAGTTGTGTGTCATTTCTAGCCATGAGCTTCACCAATACTACCAACAAGAGTTCAGCGTGGCTAAGATTTCCCTTTGGAAACTGGTGGCAGAAAATTATTAAAAGTAAAATGATTCAGAGGCTTTTCCAAAGGAATAATGCAATGCTTTTCCCAGAGTATAAGACATATAAAGCCCTCTTTTAAAGTTAGGTATATCTCCTTAAGTGTAACCTCTCCACAACAGCTCATTGCCACCAAGTCCTCCTCTTCCATTGTGTTGCATTCCCCCATTTGTCAGCATTTTCATGGATGCATCCTCCATGTCCCCTCAGCTCGTAGGAGTTTTAAGTCTCCTTTGATCCTGGAGTTAGTCTTAGCTAGTGCATTCTGTCCTAGCCCAGCTAGAGCCAATTATTGTTATCTTTGAAACTGTTTACCTGAGAAAAAAAATCCTTATTCTTCTTTTTCCTGCTTGTTCTTCTCCACCTCTTCACAGGTCCTGTAGACTCAATTCTAGTCATTCAGCCAGGCAATGGAACAAAATTAGAGAAAAAAAGCAGAACCACAAATACATTCAGACAAAACCACTATGGAACTAACAATCTGACACCCACCATTTGCCACTTCCATGATTACCATGAGTTTACAAAGCATCAAGAGCTTGAAGCTTTGGGTATTTATTGAGCAGAAAACTGCTCAGTCTGAGAAACTAAAGACTACCAAAGGACTTCCAAAGCAAGGGGAAGAAAACATTGTCTTCATCTGTACTAAGTCTCAAAAAATATTTCTCTAAAAATACTCCAGCGAGAGTTGCAGGGTCTCTGCATCTGCATCTCCCAGAGAAGTTTATGGCACTCCCACAGGTTTAGTCTACTCTAGAGTGAAATTTCATGGGCTGGAACTCTCCATCCTGCAGATTTGTGGCTTGTATCTACTACTGTTCCCTAGAAATTAACATGCAAGAAACAGCAGTCTCTTATTCATTGTTTTTACCAAAGGTTGCATGTTCACTGTCATGAAACCTAAGCAGAGAGCACCATATGTTGCAAAGCATAAGGTATACATGTTTCTGCTTCCATGTTTTAGTACTAAAGAGAAAAACACACAAACTCCTCTCTTCACTGTCACATTAAACTTTTCTGTGCAGAACTGCTGCTCTTAATGTAGTCCATCAATTTTACAGACAGCCAAATCAGGAGGGGTGTTTACATTAGCATCATGACCTTTTGCAAATCACAACACATAAAGATCAACCCGCTTCCCCCCAAGGAGCTCAGAGGACTGACCTGATACTTCAGTCTTTCAAAACCAAAATGTTGTATGGCAAGCTTAAAGCCAGAGAGACCAGATGGTACCAGTGTCCAAAGGAACCTACAGTTGCAAAGGCTCACTGTTCAAAGAAATCTTACAATGTGCCATGCTGTAGAGATTAATTGTGTCAATCTGATCTAGCGAGAAATGTGACACCAGAGCCATCGGCAGCAGTTTGTAACGAAGGACAGGTTTTCTTCAGCACCTCAGAGAGCTTGCACCTACAAGAACTTCCCATGATTGTCAGTGCATCTTTGCTGTCCACATGGCAATGGAATTGCTTTGTGTGAGATGGGCTGTAGAAATGTGTGGTATCTGGCAGGACATGAGCAGTGAGATCACAGCCAATTGCAATCAGATTGTTCCAAATAAGGTTGCTTCTCCGTCAGAAGCCAATAATTACTCTAAACTGTATTACACTGCATCAATTTCAATAAAAGAAATTAATCATGATCAATTTGTTTTTTTCCTTTCAAAATAAGTTTCTGTTAGTTTTTTAACTGTTGCATGCTTATTAGACAAAATAGAAATGGACTCTCTTCTTTAAAACAAAGCAGCATCACTGATAACTTCAGGTTTTTTATAAATAAATTTACTGGGAAATTTTGATTGTCTGCAGTTTATTCTACCTTGGATCAGACTTATGTTCTGATTTTGTGGCAATCTTTGTTAAATGAGAAATCCATTTACTATCCATCCTTGAACTGACCAGCTGACCGTGCTTTGTTCTTTGTCTATAAAACTTAACCTCATGTATTTCTGTACTTTAAAAAAAACACATGAATTTTATTTCTAAAAGTAGAAGATATACATGATCCTACTGTTTGTTCCAGGTATGTTTTATATTTGCAAAGCTAGCAAACCATCTATTTGAGAATTCTTTAGTATCATTGAAATATTACTTGCAGGCAAAAGAATAAAAATAATGTTTTCATATCAAGCATTGATTTCATTTGGATAACAGCACAGGTGGATCAGAAGTCATGATGTAGTTTTGGTAAAACATTTAGTAATGTACAAGAAGCTAAGGAAGCATGGAGGTGCGGCTTTCAATATCACAGAATCACAGAATCACAGAATCACCGGGTTGGAAGAGACCCATCGGATCATCGAGTCCAACCATTCCCACCAAACACTAAACCATGTCCCTCAGGACCTCATCTACTCGTGACTTAAACACCTCCAGGGAAGGCAATATGATTATGGTGCCTTTGGCAACTGTTGCATTGCGGAAATTGTCACTTCTCATCACAAAAGTAGTAGAGGCAGGCCAGATTTTTAAAATAAAATTGCTGCACCTGTGGCTCAAGACCTATTATTTCTTTTCCCAGAGCTGATAAAGCTGTGCTTGGTGAGCTGGCTAGAGTTTAGAAGTGAACCTTCAAGAACGTAGGATCTTTCAAAAATTGAATCAAAATGGTGAGATAACCTCAATTTTTCTTGTAAAGGTGTAATTTTGTCAAAAGGCACGCTGATGTGAACATGCAGTATGTCCTGAGAGCAGAACAGGAGTTCAGACACTCAGAATGTCTTCCCATTTTCCTTTGCAGTCTTCTTTTCCCTTTGAATCTATTTTAGGATCTTCAGTGCACAGTTCCCACCCCACGACAGCAAAGAAGTCTTTATGTGGTGTAGGCTAGAACAGACTGCAGCGTAGGAGGATGGTGGATTACTGTAGCCTCATATTACAAGAAAATTTAGCAAGTGCTTTAAAAAGCCAACATAAGAAATAACATCAGTAAGTCCATGAGCAAAAAAAGTCCAGAAATATAAACCTGAGGCTTATTTTATTTTAAGAGCCTAAGTGGAGAGAATGGAATTGGGAATGGGAGGGGAAGAGCACATTATTACAATAGTAAGAAAGGTCAGTCCAAATGAGTGATTTTCTGGCAAACTCACAATCTATTACATTAATAGGATCATCGATTAATCTTTAACTAAATCCTGTTTTGCCTTTTTAAAATTTTAAACTACTTTCGAAGTTTAATGAAGTAGGTTAGCTAGATAAACAACTAATTAATAAGACAGCATGGTGAAGAAAGGATTCAGACATTGTTTATGGCTATTGTGAATATCAGCGCTCTAGGAAGACCTTAAAGGTCTGAGAGGTCTGTAATCCCTTCTTCTGCCTGATGTGAGCCAGCCAATTGTTAATGCAAGTTAAGTACCTTCCCCAGTGACCTATAACTCCACAGTAACTGCTGGTTTGTCTGCGAATGGGAAACCTCTACTTAAAGAGTAAGAAAACCAAAACTTGCCTTTGTCATTCCATAGATGGGGCTCTTCCCTCCTCCTGAAGTCATGGCTCATACTACTGATGCCCTGGGTGCCAACCTTCAGAAGTGATGTAAGCCTACATTTCTTCTACCTCTTGTACCACTGCTGCTTGCTGTGTGTTCTGCAAGATCAGAATGTTGACCGCTGTCCTTAGGATAAGTCAGATTTTATCTTGTTTACTTCATTCATCTAAATTGTGCCACCTTCTCACTCGACAAGGACTAGTCAAGAATATATGAGGCTCGAGTCTTCCAACATTTTTCTCACAATCCCCATGAAAGAAACAGAGTATGCATTGTGCATGGACTTTTATGTCCCCAGAAATGGAGCTGTTGGTTTTCCTTTGGGGTGCAGCACTGCTCTGAAATGTCTCTCAGGCACCAGTACAGATTTTTCTCAGCTATCTGGTTTTACAGCACCTACATCTACACTGGTGGCCTCCAAAGGGTCCGAAGCGTGGGTGCCCATGTCCTATTACTCACCTTGACAAACATTATTCTTGACCTATGCTGGAACAAGAACTGGGAACGCTTCAGCCTCCACCTCCATCTTGCACCTGGATTCCTATCAGAAGAAAACTTGGCAGTAGCTGTTCCTGCAAAGTCTTTGATTTGAGTTTTGCAGAAAAGATGAAGGCATGTAGGAGCATGCTTTTCCTGTTCAATCTGGAGACAACCTGAGAGATGAGGTTTAAAGAGTCAAAAAAGTTGCACTCAAAACCCTAAACCAGAAGATTAAATGCAAGGATCAGGATGTGGCTGGAACTGTTGCTAACAGTGCTTCACATGTAATGCCTGATGGACAGGGTGGATTCCTAGAAGTCTTTATTAGGAGTCTTTATTTAAAGGACCAATAGACATTTATTATTTATGGGATAAATTTTTGTTACTTGTATTGTAATCTTATTCAGTTTTGGAACACATTTCTAAGCACATGAAGGAGAAAATGACTGGGAACAGCCAGCATGGATTTGCCAGTGATAAATCATGCCTGAGCAACCTGTTTGCCTTGCAGATGAGGCAAGAACAGTGAACGTCATTTACATTGACTTTAGCAAGATTTTCATCTCTGTCTCCCACAAAGGACTTGGAAACAAGTCAGGACATGAATGTCTGGATGGATGGACGATTAACTGGGCAAAAAAAATACCTGGATGATTGGGTTCAAATGGTAGGATGTAACAGATTAAAGCTTACCAGGAGAAAGATTACAAATGGAGAGTTGTAACAGTCTGTCCTGGAACCTGTTCTGCTTAACCACTTTATCACCTGGAAGCAATGATTGAATGCCCTCTCATCAAATCTGTAGATGAACTCACACTTGGGGTGCCATCAATATCCCCAAGGAGAAGACTACCCCTCAGAGACACCTGAACAGGCAGAAGGAATGGGCTAACAGGAACCTTATGAAATCCATCAAGGACAAATGCAAAGTCCTGCACCTGCCAGGGACAGACTGGCTTGGGACCAGCTCTTTGGGAAAGACCATGGGGTCCTGGTGTCTGTGAGCTTAACACAAGCCAGCTGCGTGCCTTGGCAGCACAGGAGGTTGAGAGAAGGGATTAGCTACGTCTACGAAGCACCCACTGAACTACCTCTAGATACAGTGTCCAGTTTTGGACCTGTGATGACAAGACAGGCATCAATAAACTGGACTGAGTTCAGTAGAGGGATCCCAAGGTGGTTGGGTTTGCAGCACTTGTGCCCTGTGGGGAGAGTTAACATCAGCGATAGACCTTGAGTTTTCCTGTGAGAAGCTATTACATAGGATTTAGCTGGAAGAAGAGCCCATCACAGAAACTGAAATTTGCTCTGTGTATATAAAATGGTAACAGGGTGCTTCACTGTGAGAAAATGCTGCTGGCTGTTTATTTTACATAAAAAATGGCTGCCCCTTGTAATAAGGAAGCATTATGCATATTAAATTACAAGCCAAGTTTCTAAAGTATGAAGAATCAAGTCTGATAAAAGAAACCATATCTTCCCACCAGTTTATTACACACTAATATAATCTCTCTGTCATTAGACTAAAGCTTACTGCTCCATTATGCACAACTATGTCACATTGTAAAGAGATGGATGGTTTAATAAGTACTAAGTATGTATTTCAGCAGTGTGGTTAGCAAATTAAACCAGTGATCATGCTTGTAAAAATGCAAAATATATTAGGCTAGCTTGATTTAAAGTTACTAAGAAAGAGTGACTCTCTTTACCTTCCCACTGGATTTCCCAGCTTGCTACTGATACCTGCCACAGAGTTTCTGGTAGTGGCACCTACTCCCAGCTGGACTTGCAGAATATTTCTGACATATGCTTGTCTTCTGTCACAATCTGCCTGAGGTTTGTACAAGAACCCAAGTGCCAGTCCCTCCAGTCAGCACCACAGGGAACAAGCCAGGAAGTCTATGACAAAAATTTTGCTGTGATTGCATTTCAAAAATAATAATGGAATGAGTGATTTGAACTCTGCTATCTTTGATACACTGCAGAAGTCATGCAATAGGAGGGATGCCTCCATCATCACTACACATGACACAAGTGATGCTGGAACTATCCCATCTCAGGTTCTAAAGACATATTTACACACATCACACCCTGCAGCACCAACTAGATTACAGGCAGAGGACCAACCTTAATTGTAGTCCAGCACACTCAGTGAAAAGGCCATCATGCAGAAGGAGACGTGAATTTAGCTTAGGGCTAAACCAGAAGATCCCATGGATACTGAACTTCAAACTCTCAGGCTGGATGCAGTCTAGGTTTCATCTTATAAATATGCAAGGATTCAGAAAATGCTTGAAGCAGCAAACACATCTTTTTCCAAACTGGTTTGCTCACTCCTATTCAGAGGTGAACACTATATGCAGATCTTAGTCTACAAAAACATTACAAATAATCATCAAAATCAATATTCATTATGAGCTATTTCATACCTAAAACAAAATGCAGAACTGATTTTCAAATTATTCCTTAAATTAATTTTATTTTATTTTTATTTTCTCTTTGTCTCTTATTTGATGTGCTGTATCATTCTTTACTATTTGGATTTAACTCCAGGTTTTTAAGAGCTCTGACTAATCTTTATAATATGGGAAAAAAATCTTCTGTGAAAAAGGGGAAAGCAGGCAGTGCTAATAATCCCCAGTGTGGAAGAACTCTATGCCAAAGAAATCTAATCTTTGAAATATAATTTCCTGTCAAAGGTTGGCTCATTAATACGCTTATCAATCTTGTACATATTCAAAGTATATGTCACATAATACAAATCTGAATGTCTCAGTGTCATGGGAATGAAATACAGAATCCTTTTAAAAAATTATTTATTAATTGTCTTTTCAGAAATGTATTTGTGTTGTTGTGTGGTTGCTGTTCTATGCATCTTTCCCCTGCTGAGCTGGCAGGTGGGGGAGGGCTTCCTATGCACTACAAGGCTCTTTTCAGCAAGAAAACTCAAACAACAAATATTGGTTTCTTGGTCCTGAGCTCAAAGCTCAGTAAGGGTCGATGGTCATCTGTGTGGATTCAAAAATCAGGCACCATAAACCACCTCAGAAAACCAGCCATTTGAAATAAGTATTTCTTCTTAATAGGTATTTCTTAGAAGTGTATACTTCTACCAGCTGAGCGCATCTTCTGGCAGAGCCTTTGCTGCAGGCGGGACCAGGACCACCTACACAGTCCCTGCAGAAAAGTAGGAACATGTGTCTTGCCTGCAAGTCTCCGACTCCCATTTTCTATCTCTTTCCCTGCCCATGAATAGCAGGGACAGATGTAGCTGCACGATGTGATGGTGGCTAGCATGCCATCCTGTCCCTGGAATGCATGTGTCCAGCATACTTCCCATGCACACTGAAGGAGGTCAATGCCCTTGAAAGCTCTGGAAATAGAAAAGGATCTTGGACATCCAGAAGTTAGTGACTCCCCTTATTTCACATCTGCTACCAGCATCTCCATAGGTGCATCCCAACAGCATATACATAGGAAATGTCCTCCAGCCAGGCTCCTCCCACCATCAGAAAGCTTAGGGGTCTGTGGAAGGCACTGATTCTTCTTTGAGAACTGAAAAAAAACCAGCAACTTTTCTTGGTGTGTTTTTTAAAGGACTGTAACATGGTTAATATTTTTTTCTTTATGGTCTCTCCTTGCCAGCCCCCATACATAATGGCTGGCTGAATGTCCTACTTCATGGCTTCCGGCCAGTTTGTACAAAAAAAGAGTGAAATTTTGCCTGATACCACCAAGCTTCTCCCACATGGTTTTGCAGAAATGGGTCAGCAAACACATCTGGCGGAGGTGCCAAACAGGGAATTTCAGGTTTGCATAGCCTAGGTCATATCTGTCCCTGAGGACAGAGGGTAGAAGGAGCAGTGAATTTTCCCTGAACATTCCCATTCCTGGAGTGTTTCCTGTACTTGGTGAATGAACATATTTCTTAGAAGACCAAAACAGACAAAATGTGTTTTTCCCCATGTGTGTTCTCATGACATCATTGAAAGCTATCTGACAAGCATATAGCAGGATTACTTGACATTACCTGAACTTCTGCAGTTACTTTGCCTTCAGCATAGGTCTGGGAAAATGAGATTAAGGTTGTGTGCATAGAAACACCAGTATTTTAGTCCCCACTTGTCTTCTAGTTTCTTACAGGGAAGGAGTACAGTCAATATGGAAAACACTGAGAGGTGGGATTTCTTAATGAAATTCACATTGAGTTTCAGCACCATTTTTTGACATTGCTTGCTTTTCCCAATTTATATGACATTGTAATGGTAAAGCAGTTTATTACCATGTTGAAAGAAGACTAGTTAGCTTGGGCCTTCCTTTTTGTAAACATACGACTCATATCTTTTAATATGTAGTTGCTTGGTTTTAGCCTTTATACTCCATCTGAAGGGGTCCTGGTATGAAGGCTGGTGATGTCTTCCACTCTTTGCAAGGCCTGTCCATCTGCATTACTTTCCATGCATGGCCTCAAATCCAAAGCAGATTCATTGGTTACCCTGACAACTTATTTCTGGTTTGGGGTTTTTCTTGTCTTCTTTGTTGTTATAGTTACTCATCACAGTATATTTTCCTTGTTCTATCTGCTGTCTGAACAGGTATAATTTCCTGTCAAGGGCAATCTCTACCCTGAGAGTACAAGGTCTACCCATTTTTAATTAAGGACTATTTAAAAATACTTCAGTAGCCATGAAAGGCAGCTCTTAGATCACCAATAGATATCAGCTGATTATGCTCATTCCTACAGCCCACCTGACTGATGTATTTTTTGTTAGTTTAGAAGTTTAGGGAAGTTGTGGCTGCCCCATCCCTGGAGGTGTTCAAGGCCAAGGCCAGGTTGGATGGGCCCTTGGGCAGCCTGGTGTAGTGGGATGTGTCCCTGCCCATGACATGGGAGTGGGAACTGGATGATCTTTAAGGTCATTTCCATCCCAAGCCATTCTTTGATTCCATGGTTCTAATATTAAAAGCTAATAAAGCACTTACTTAAAATGAGTAAAATTTCATTGTTCTGATTTAAGCAGTCTCTAACACAGTAATTGATAGGGATTTGTGTAAGAGGGCTGTCCTTCCATCTCTCTTGATTCTGAATATGCAATTTTCAGACTGCTTGAAGTCAAAATCTTCTCCTTATATCCAAGTTTTCAAGAAAAAACAACTACATCATTGTTATTTTTTCCAACTAGGTAGATTAGTTACAAGGGACTTACTGATAAAAGCGCATCCTCTTCCCTCCTAAATTACTGACTTCTCAGTATAAAATAAACCTAGCTGAACTTTTTGCTTGAATTTAGAGATTGACATACCCATACTGTGTATTTTTCACACTTAGAATCATCTTGAACTTACTAGTCATTGATATTCTAACCTCACTTTCTTTGAATGTCCTGCATATGTAAGGAGGGAAAACCCTTCTTTCCACATGTAGGCTGAACACTGGCACTGCAGGTCAGGATCCAGAATTGCTTCTGTTTGTGTTAAACTTGCACCAAACAGAGACCAGAAGCTTCTTTGGGAGGCAGAAGTGAGGAATGTTCTGCTGGCAGCACTCAGATCTCAGCAACCCAGAGCAAATCCACGTCTCGGATGAATTATCCCAGTTTGTGGGTGGAAATGGACATGTGCCCTAGACAGGACAAAGCATATGACCCTGCTGCTTTCCCAGCCAGCCTGAGCACTACAGTGCAGATGATGATCCCATCGGACACTGAGTTCAACCCTCTCTGTGTCAAACTGAACCAGGACATTCTATCAGGTGCTTCTTTGCTGGTCTTGCCACACAAGTTACACTGAGTTTTTCCTCACTTTGTCTATTTCAGCCTTTAATTACCCCAAGAAGTAGGTAGTCGAGGGTATTTAGCATATTGGAAAAGAGATCTCTGAGCTTGGGTTATTGAACAGCTGTAGAAAGCAGTGTCTCTTAGGAGCAATCAGGTGCCTTGGTTCTCTAGAAATTACAGAAATTTATGCCTTTATTGATTATTGTCCTAATTTTTGTAATCAATAAACTAACTAATCAGAGCCAGTTTGCTCTTCCAGGCTTATATTCCTAATTAGAACTAATGAATAGTCAAGAGAACAACACAGAGGAGTCACTGACTCTGTCATATAACATATTTTTAAATTAATAGGCTACTTAGCTCCCTCAGGGAAAAGTCAGCTGCATGTCACTCACAGAGGGTGTTATGCTGACAGGTTACAAGGATGGCTTTGTTGCCTAGTATTTAATCTTAAAAATGTTTCTTCTGTATCAAAGCAGAAGTTGAAATCTTCATTATGTTCTATTTCCTTTGAATTCAGAGAGAAAGAACTTTGCAACCGTTTGAGTACGCAGTTTGAAACTCAGCAATGTTAGGTTTCGGTCAAGGATAATATATAACTTTTCCACAGAAAAGTAAATTAACACCATTTCAGAATATGTGTAAAAAAACATATTCTTGAAATTGGTTTGGATGATATTGACACAACTTTTGAAGTCGGGTCATTTTGGGGTTTTTTTCTTTTTTTTATACCTTTTGGCTTATGTACATCTTGTAGAATCCAGCCTTGTACATAACAAGTTAAACTGCTGATCCTCCAGGAAGAAAAAAATCATCTAAATATCTGTAAGGAAGGCAGAACAGGTAAGTCTGCTATCTGGAATTTCCACAGATCCTAATGTCAGACCAATCCTTGCTGCACAGGTTCAAGGCGGGGGAAAAGACCCTTGGGTGTCAAAATGATTTTTTACTCAGTAAGATCTAGTCTGACGGTATTTTCAAATCTATAAAATAAGCTTAGTGATCAAAAAGGAAAAAATAAGCAAAACCAAAAATCCACCTAGTTTCAAAGACCTTGAAGTAATAATCATTTCTATACTCATTGCTGTGACCAAATCCATGCAGAGCTTTATGCAAAGAAGTTTCCAATATCTCACGAAAAATTCCTAAACCAGAAGGATTGAGGCAGGGGAATAATAGAATAATAGATAAACTCTGAGGCCAAAGGACTTCTCTGCTGATCATTGTTATCTAGATTGCGACATCCCTCTTTGGTACATGTTGGGGTTGTATGGTCAACACTCTCAACCAATGTTTGGTTTGATTTTTAGTATATAATTCTGCAGCAGAAAATAGAAGAACTCACCATGAATTGTTGACTACTAACAGCACGGGATTTTAGGCACAAGTTATGCTTAATGAGTATAATTGTTACCTGATGCAGTATTTTAAATGAAAAAGTGGAAACCTCAATGGGTTGCACAGCTTTTGCACTGAAAATTTTAATAGGTTTCATTTTCTTGGGTACAGAGCCATTTATTAATTTTTTTTTTGTTACCTTGGTTATTTTGTGAGAGTTTATTTCTATATCGTAATGATCTTTTCAGAGATATTTTGGGTTTGCTTGTTACTATCTTCATTCTTCATCTTCCTTCTCTTTAGCTGCCCTTTCTCAATCTTTAGCTTTGTTGCTGCTGTTGGTACTAGTAGGGAGATTATGGAAGGACACATCCATACAATCCGTTACTGCAGATGCAAGGACAGAGGAAATCCAAACAGACACAATGACACATCATCTGTTAAACCCTGAGACTGGAAGAGGAAAGACAAATAAATTAAGAAAAGAAAAAAACCCCTCATTTTCAGCTACAGAGTTCTTAAAAAATAGGGTATAAAATTGCAAGATACCATATGGTATTTTAAGCTAATTGTGTCTATTTTGAGATGTCTCATTCCAAACACATTAACAGAACTCTTTTCCCTCAGTGTCTAGATGCCACTTCTACTATTCAGCTACACAAGTTTAAATCTGACAATACACTTTTCCACTGCATGCTATTGTTAACAAAACCAAGACCTGGGTGCATTCATTACTCATGGCTATGAAATACCAATGTGATAAAGCTGTGAAATTAGTTACTGAAGCAAAAGACAGCATTGTCACAAGAATATACAGATAGGATCAGCCATTTATAACAATGATCTGGAAACTAGGAGATTTCTAAGAATCAAAGTTGTGAAGTTCTGCTAGGTCTTCTTGCAGAACAGTAAAGCATAAAACTCAATTCCACTAAAGATATCACTTAAGTACTTTCAGAGATCCTTTGCTGCAGTAACAGCAGGACCTACACCCTAGGAAGGTCTTTGTCCTACATACCTTGGAGAAGGGGACATATAAGCCCACAGGACATAGGACGCAAAGACCAAATTCCTGTCTCTTTTTTTTTCTTTTCTCATCTTAATTTTTCCTTTTTCTCCATTTGTTTTCATTCCTGTGTGACCTTTCATCACTTTTTACCTTCTTGCTTTCTTTATGAGGCAGGAATATGCCTGGCTTGAGGAAACTCAGAAAGCAGAGCAAGCACCAAGAGAACAAATAGAGAGGTGGAAAGATGAACGACAGACAATGAAAGTGCTCGGGATCTGCATCTCAGTGTTGTTGGTGATTGCTTTTTAGTGTTTGAATCTTGGAGTCTGGGGATTTGTTCTTTTTATTTTTCTGTCTGAAAACTAGACTAAGAAATGTTGGGAACAATTGTATCAATTTCTCGTTCTTCCACCTCACTGCAAAAAAACTAAAAAGAGTTTTTCTGAGCCTTAACTTTTGAGTTTACATGGCAGCAATTTACCTGGAAAAGCTTCATGAATCCCTTCCTGTCACTGAAGCCATCCTTCCCCTCTAAGAAGGAAAGATTTGTTGTCCTCCTGCAAACATTTGTTAAGCATTCTCTATGAAGAAGGGATGCAGAGTGTCTGCAAGACTAATCCTCTCTTCCATCTTTGGCTGTAAATGCAGTCCTTGAATGTAGCTACCTTCAAGTTTTGGAGACATGGTCCTCCATAAGGGACTGTAGAGCAACTGGAAGCAGTGGTGAATAATGACAGTGTTAGAAGACTTTGCAGACTTGATTTCTTTTGTGGTTTGAGTTAAGGTAGAGTCAGTTTTCTACATTCAGCTAAGTCTCATCTAAGTAAATTTATTTTCTGAAAGATAACTGCATGATTTTCAGACAGTGTTTCTCTTGAGAAATGGTAACACGGGGCACTGGTATGCAGAAACGCCATTGCTTATACCTATTCCTATAGAAAAAAAGGCAGTTCTCAAGCTGGTGGAGTGCTGTAAGTCAAAGACTAAAAAGATTGCACCTGGAGAGAGGGACAGAGTGGACGGGTGACCCCAAACTGACCAACAGAGTATTCCATCCCATATTCATCATACTCAGTATAAACCTGAGAGACTACTTGAGTCTTGCTCTCTCCATCAGCAGCCAAAATCCAATGGGGACCTCATCTGCCCATTTGCCCCTGATTCTGGACATGTGCATCCCTGAATCCAGTTACTGTGTCCAGCTCTCTCCCGCTGCTGGTCTCTTCCCCAACTTGCTCTGCAGCTTTTTTGGTGATATGTAGTCATTGAGTGGTGGGGATGCAATTTCTTGTATTTCTATATATTTAATTATTTTTTTATTAGTAGTATTATCTTCATTATAATTATTTTTTTCATTAAAGCTGTTCTATTTTTAGTTTCCAACCTGCATGTCTTTTCCTCCAATTTCCTTTTCCCCTTTCTCTGGAGATGGGGAGTAGAGGAATTTGGAGGCCAACTGCTTGATTTTAGCTGCTGAAATTGGCCAGGTCAGGGCTCAAACACGACAAATTCTAATTCCTTAAACAAAAATCTTGCTGTGATGAAGTTAGTGCAATTTCCTCCTATCACACTTTGATCTGTCAGAAACTTAATTACTTGCCTTTGCACACCAGCAGCAGGTAATATTTGTGGATTTAATGATGCGATATGCATGTATGGATGTCTATCACAGTGACATGCCCCTGGAGAACACCAGTTGATGTGACATTTGGCCTTACAGCTTCACCGGTGTTGGGCTCCCTCTGTTCTTTCTTTCCTGGGTGGCAAGGAGCCATGCTCTGCCACAATGCCTTCATTGTTGAGACATAAAGAACAAAATGCACATATTTAGCCTGATCAGTACTGGAACAAATCACTTGTACTTATTGGATTGCAAGGCCGTTTCTGGGAACATAAATTTGGAGTCCTCAGAAACTAAACAAAAAAAGAAACAAAACTCAAAGAAAATAGCAACAGTCAGACAAGTAGAGTTAGGTAGGTCCACCTTTGTGTCATGGGTTTTCACCAGTTGCTTCTCTGTGTAACTAAGCATTATAGAGCTATGGTGACATTTACACATCCAGAAATCTGAACTGGAAGAAAGCAACTTTCCCATAATGAAATACTTACCTGAAATAGTAATACTTTCTGCCTAAAAGCAAGGTATGAACTAAAAGATAAGGAACTGCAGCCTAGGACGAGACTGTTCCAGTGTTCCAGTGTCCTCTCTAACACCATTTCATACCAGAGAAGTTGCCAAAATATCATTTGTGACTAATCACTCCCTAGGAAGATTTTTTTTCCCTTCCTAGCATTTCAGATATGATGCTGATGCTGCATTCTTCAAGAAAAAAACACTCCAGCACATCAAACTGTGACACAGATATGAATTGAAAATAGGTCATCTGTGTAAGTGGTTGCCCCTTGATTAAATTTTGCCAGACAGGGAATGGCTGGCATGTTTTAGTCCTGAACCTAAATAGGCTGAAAACAATGCGCTCAAGGAAAGGACGACCTGTTGCTATTGCTGGGATCTGCAGTTCAGTGACCTTGGCATTCTCCTTCAATCTTGTATTATTTCCAGATCTCTGCAAACACCTCTTTGATTGTTCCTAACCTTTGGCATCTCTAAGTAAGCTAATATATGTTTTCTTCCCTAAGTTTTAATAATACTGAGTTTGGTGCCAAGGAGCCCTCACAGGCAGAGATCAGTCAAGTACATTCCTCGCTGAGCTTCTGAAACAGTCTGTTTATACCCAGAGCCTGTGCAAACAACGTTTTGCTTTTCTTGGAGTATAGCTCATTTAGTGTAACAAGTTCACTAAAATAAGTGGAGTCAGGAATTCACAGTCTTCTTCCTAGTGTTGTCTTTATAACCCTTTATTCCACCTGTGTGCTTAGAGTCTCAACAATTTGCCTCTTTAGGGATTCCTTTCTTCCTTCCTCCAGAAATGGCTTTTTCTGAGTCATCTAACCAGCTTTAACCTTGCCTTTTCTCTTTCCAGGCAAACCAAAGGATCCTAAAGGTCTGACTCTGGTTTAGCAGGGAGAGAGAGGAGATACAGTTTTTCTACTCCACCCTAAAAAACATTCAGATACCTTAATGAAAACAAGTCACAGCATTTGGAGTGCATACTTTGGTATTATCTGTAGTATTCACTAAAAATTTTCAATAAATGCATCTATTTATTGGTCTCCATCTGACAAAAGAAATAAGTTAAACTAGTTGCTCTTTCCTGTTCTTATTTCAGTTGTCTATTCCTTTTCTTATTGCTAGTTCTCTTCTGTAATATTTCTGTAAAAATTTCTCCAGTGCAATTCACAGCCTCCCTTCAGCACAGAAAAACACGCTGTGTTTGGATATTTAGGACATTCTCACAGTTTCTATTGATATACACAGGAAGAGTGTCATTCTGGCTTCCTAATGACAGGGTTAGGTCCTGCAGGCAGTAACTCTCTCTGTGATGTCCTACCTTTTTTACCTTCCTGGAAAAAAAGTTCTTTTCTGATTGTCCTACTATACTCACTGGTTCTCTTCAGTTAGTTCTACAAAAAGAGCTAAAGGAAGTGATTAAACCTGACAGATACTGTTTTGTTGTTAGATCTTCTCATTCCCAACAGCTTGACAACTGGAAAATCAGATTTGTGAGCAGACAGCAATGCTGTCTAGTACAGCCTGAAATTTTTACTATTGATTTTTATAGGATTTTTGTAGCATATATATCTCAGTCAGGCAGAATGAGGCACAGCCCTAAAAACTGTTCTGTGTATGTTTGCAGATATGTCTAAAAATATAAAAAAGTATAAACCTGACCAAATGAATTCCCATGATCCCCTTCTTTCTCCTCAGTGTTTTTCCTTCAGGTTCTTCTGTGATTCACACTGTTAAGGTAGCACCAGTGATAAACAGTTGTTACTGACCTGTAGAAGATAAAAAGGAAATGTCATTTTGCATCTGCAGCTCATGTCTTGCTTTTCTTCCTCTAATGTGTGAAATATATATTTTAGGTATTTACCAATCCTGCATAAGAAAAAAAGCATAACCAGACAAAGTAGGTGTTGATCCCCCATCTGCACTTGTCTCTTTTGCAATGTTTTCCTCGTTGGCACAGAAGATGAAGGGAGCATTTAAGGAAGACTTGTAGACCATGCAAGCCATTCAGTTCGATGTGGGACCCTCATGCAATACCTGTGCTCCCCTTCTACTTTTATCAGTACATTCATCTGCTTGGAGTATGGCAGAAATAGGAAAAGTTTTATCATAGCAGCATGACCCAGATGTACTGCCCAATCTGTACATCTATCCTAGCATCCCAGTTTCTAGGAAAAAAAAGGCAGGAGGAAATGAGAAGGGCAGTCAGCCAAGTGGACACTATTAAGCAACAATAAAGGTTCAAAAACAAACTTCTGCACTGGTCAAGGCAACTGCTAATTTTGACAACAGTGAAAATTCACAACTCCAGAAGATTTATTTTTACTTCTGCTAACTGATGTGCCTTTAATTGTGTTAAGATCTCCCTTGACAAAAGCAGTTATTTCATCATCTTTGAGATGGCTGAGGTTAATGATCCCTTTACACCCAGAAGTAGCAGAGAGGGGTTTGAAAAAAGTTAAGGGCTCAGAAGTACTATGTCCTACTGAGGGCATGGGCTAAAGAGCAGGTATTGAGAGAAAGGAGATTCAGCAACTGTCATATTCCTGGCATTTTTTTCTGGTTTCCCCTAAACTTTTGTGCTCATCATGTTGCTATTGCCCATAGTGATGTGGGTGCCTGGGGTGAAGAGTGAGTCTAACTTCTTCAGCTGCAGTGACAAATTCTGCTCCCTACTAACCTGATTTGTGTTTGAACCAGTAACCCAGAGCTATGAGGCTGCGTAGCTCATTAAAAATTCCCTAAGCGAGTTTCCTGACCCAGTTCCAAAACAACAGAGAAAGCTTTTAAAGTTGTTTTTTTGGAATTCATGTCATAAAAGATTCAGGCAACATATGGATTATTTATTCACTTAGGGGATTTTAAAATGTTGCTTTATTGAAAAAAAATGCATCTGATATCCAGTCCTGTCTTTGTTTAACAGCTATTCAGGCAGTTGCTAAAGAAGCAGGTGGAGGAAAGTGGGACAAGGTCTTGAACATGGCTACAAGGATCCAACAAGTACATTTCTAGTGCCAAATTCTTTTAATAAAAGAGATGATTTTACTTTTTATTTGCCCATGGAATGCAAAAGAACATATTCTCAGCTATTTTATTTGGGTTTTTCCTATATAAAAGACAAGCTCCATTTTCCATGCATTTTGTATTAATCAGAAAAAAAAATTCCTCCCATATTTGTTTATATCCTTCATTTTAGAGTCAAAGACACAACAGATTTCAGCAAGGTCAGGTCCACTGAAGCCACACTGGCTGTCACAGCTTCACCTCTGTTTCACATTCCGTTAAAGAAAATGAATACTAGCTTGCAGCTTCACCACAGCTATTGTTCTCAGCTTTGGGCTCTAGTTGGAAGCTCCCTCTTGCAGTTGTGATGCACATCAAAATCTCTTTGTGGAAAGCAAAGGTAAAAACAGAAAAGCAACATTGTCATTACAGACAAAACTTAAGCAGGGTATAGCCTCTCTCTGTGACCTTTAAATAGAGAATTTTTTTTTGCAGGATATCTGGGCAGCACTTGAACTCTTTAGCGTATGGAAAGTCTTTTGTAGAGCCAGAGTAAGAAACAGAATCATAGAATCACTAGTTTGGAAAAGATCCACTGGATCATCAAGTCCAACTATTCTTATGAATCACTAAACCATGTCCCTCAGCACCTAATCCATCCATCCCTTAAACACCTCCAGGGAAGGTGACTCAACCACCTCCCTGGGCAGCCTGTTCCAGTGCCCAATGACCCTTTCCACGGATTTTTTTTCCCTGACATCTAGCCTGAACCTCCCCTGGCAGAGCTTGAGGCCATTCTCCCTTGTCCTGTCCCCTGTCACTTTGGAGAAGAGGCCAACCACAAGCTGTAGTTTCTATCCCTTCCATCACTGGTTAATGAAAAATTCAGGCAGGAAAAAAAAGGAACAGAGCATAAACACCCTGGAAGTGTTCAAGTGGATGGGGACTTGAGCAGCCAGATCTAGTGAGCAGTGTCCCTGCCCATAGCAGGGGGCTGGAATTAGATGATCTTTAAGGTCTCCCAATCCAAACCATTCTACTATTCTGTCATAAAGATATGCACAGGACGTTTACATATAACAAGAGACTAGAAGGACAAAGAATAAGCTCAGGGAAGCAGCAGCAGTGAGTATGACATAAGGAATTATGGACACCCTGTGGGCTGTTAATCTGCATCCTAAATACATTAGTCAGGTGCAAGGGAAGAAAGGGACCTGTATGTCCAGGTCCCCCCATTCTTCACCTCTAATCCAACCTGTAGGACGCCCCTTGGTCTGCAGGATGGAGTGGGTCGAGCAGCATTTATGGTAGGGAGTGGAGAGTGAGGGCTGACTCTTTCAATGGACCCCTCCGACCACAGGAGTAAAAGGCATTTACAGGCTCATATAGAGCAATGTGTGAGGCATTCAGAGCCCTCCCAACAGGAACGGCATTGTTGCCTAAACAACATCTGCACATTTGGTGTTGAGCTGTTCCAGTTTATCCCCTGGATAGAGGAGTGCTAAACAGTCAAAGACCCTCAGGACAAACAGAAGTACCAGCTCCTCCCTGGTGCCTGTGGGAAGGTCCCACTCTGAAGTTTCCCCAACACAGGAACTCCAGAAGTGGTGCTGCCACTGCTGGATCCCTGTACCCTCTATGCATCCCTGTACACTCTCCCCCTGCTCCCCTGGCATCAGGTCTGAGGTGTCCCTGAATCTTTTCCTTCTGGGTAAGTCTCATCTGACCTTGGAAGACAAAAGGTTTGGTTTCTAATATTTTCAGCCCAGTGCAGTATACCAGAATCCAGAAGCTTACCACCCCCCAAAAAAAGGCTGATGTCTCACACTTACCTGAGAGTTAAAAGATTCAAAAACAGTCCAGTCAAGGTCATGTTATAACTTGAATAAGCATCTAGTGCTGCACTCCTACAAAAAAAAAAAAAAAGTACAGAGCTATATTTTACCAGTCTTCTCAAACAAGACAAATAAGAGTCCATGTAATTATAAGTCTGATAACCCAAAACTAATTCCAGGCAAAATACTCCATAGCTGATCTGAGAGTCAATTAATAGAAAATTAAAAGGAAGTGGTATATTTAATGCTGGACAAAGTGCAATTGTGAAAAAATAGCTTGTTATCCGTTGATAATATTACAAGATTGATTGCAAAAGCTAACTGGCTGTTGTAATAGACTCTACAGGGTGTGTGATGTGGTGTAGCATGGCACTTTGATTAAGACACAAAGTGGATTAGAAAACAGCTGGTAGGTCTCAAAATGTAATGGGGATTTTTGTTTTGATGGTTTTATTTCTCCTGGTTCCCACAGAGATCAATTTTTGGCATTATGTAATTTTAAACTGTTCATTAACATCCTTGACAAATGCAATAGCCTGCAAATGCTAAAAAAAGGCCTCCAATCATTCATGAAGAAAACAGTTCTCTAATACAGAACAGTATGTACCTATCGGTAAATGAGGTACAAGTACAAAAATACATATTTCAATGTGGTCCATAATGAAAGTACATCTCTACAAACACTGCAAGTTAAATCCTGGGGAGGAATGTAGTAAAGGTTGGAAGTCTTGGTGCATCATCTGCTGAATATGGGCTGCCGATTGATGACGGCAAAACCACCAGATGTTATCTTTGCCATACCCTGGTTATAAAAGCACGAAGCAAAAAGAATGGAGATGTTTGGGTCATGCCCACAGGGAGACTGCTGTTGAAATGTTTGTCCTGTCCGACGACTACAAATTCAAGGAAGACACAGATTAGATTGGAGAAGATTCAGGAAGGAGTCACAGGAATTTCTGAGGGACTGGAAAACATGTCTTTTGAGAAACAAATCAAGATATTTCACTTACTTAGTTTGTTAAAAAGTGTGTTGGCCAGCGAGATGTTTAGTTTTAAAATATGGGTAACAGATATGTCATTAGTCTTCAAGATAACAAACAGACTCAAAAGCTGGAAAATTGACCTGGCCAAAAATAAGGTATTTTTCACATGGTTTCCAATGAACAGCAAAGACTGTGTGACTGGGCTGTCCATTCATCTTTCAGTTCCATCCCTTTTTTTTTCCTCCTCCTCCTCTCCTGTTCAGGAAATGTTAAAACACTTTTAGCATGTTTACCCAGTTACAACCAAAGATACTGGGGTGAAGCAGTAGAAAAATAGAAATCTCAAATAAATCACAAGACTGTAAGTGTCTTGACAAGAAGCAGCTTGGCAGAGCGCTGTACATATTCGTGTTCTTGTGCAGAGGAAGGCAGCTGTGATTATGTTTCACGCTGTCTAGTGCAGATACCAGCTGGCCAGTCAGTGTACACAAACACACACATACTGCCCAGTTAGCCAATTCATGTCCTATTTGGTTTATACTAGTTTGTTTTTTTCAAAAAGTCTGACCAACAGTGTAACAAAGACTGAATCAGAGCAGTCCTGTGTTTTGCACATTGCAGAAGATCAAAGCAGACATCCATAGTAGCCTTTTTGGTCTTACTGTCTGCATCCATGATCAGTTAACTCAGAAACGAAGCCACTGAAGAAAGCAAAAGGGACAAAAATGTTAACCAGTCTGTTTGTCCAAGGGAAACTGCCTTGTCAGACAACAAAGAGAAGTTTACAAAAGTGCCACTAGGTCTGACTTTGCCCTGCTCTCTACAGGGATTTCTGAGAGCTGTGTGAGCAGGGCTACCAGGTAAGGAAGGTGGCATTGTCTTGTCTGTGGCAAACTGTCCAAGGTGGAAATGAGAGCTGCTGTTGCTGCCGTCCTGGACCTCTGCTTCACAGACAGCACAGGCAACTCAACAGGACATCCTTCCTCTCACCAGTGGCTTGGATCCATGACGCAGTGCAGTCATGTTCTCTGTCAGTTGTTCCAATTTACAAGTAATTCCCTAGGCTGGAAACTGCACCATCCCCTGCTGTTCTTGCCATTGCACATCTGGCTGTGATTGCATGGTCAGCAGAAAAGCAACTTGCCCTGCCCCTTGGAACCCTTGCTCTGCTCCTCCTCCCGCTGTACCAAGCCTTGCACTCACCCTGGGACACCTGCCCATTGCTTGAGTTGAGGAGCAGCACAGTGAGGACACACAGAGAGAACTTCCAGCTTGCTCGGTGTTCAGCTAGACCATACAGCCACAGAAGCAACAGTGACAGTACTAAAGAGCAGGTGATGCAAGGGCAGGAGTAAGCAGTTGGGGAATGCAGGAAGGAGGCTTGAGCCAGGCATGAAACACTCACATGGCAACACTGTCAACCAAATCCACAAGCAAATGCAATTTGTAGCCCCTAGGCAGTGAGCCCAGGCTGAACATGCGGCTTCAGCAACACCAGACTTTGAGCTGCCTGTGCTAACACTAGCTCAGGTACAGAAACTGCTGTCACCCCTTACATATGGGCATGTACTTTGAGAGTCTCATACTCAAAGGAAGTTTTTCTTCCTGGTATGTTTCATTTATCCTGAATATTTCACGTGTAAAGCAGTCTTCACAAGAGGAAGGAAGTACCCCAAGCACTGGGGCTGTGGGTGAGCTGACGAGGAGCAGAGCCCCACCAGGTGCTCCCCAGCCAGGTGCCTTCAACCTTTGAGAGAGGCAAAGTGTCAGTTTGTACAATCTCTTCCACCTGAGCATCCAGCACCTGCTCAGAACATGCTGAGAGGTAAAGTAAGACTGCAACTGACAGGTTTATTCCTATTTCTTTTTTGGGTACACACTTGGTAAGCAGGGGTCATGTGGACAGAGGGGTCTGTTGTAGGTATAGTGACAGTGTGACTTTACTTGAGTACACATGTGACTTTGATGGTCAGGATGATTACAGCCATTAAAAAACCTGGTTTTGACACAGTATATTACTTCACATGTTTTCAGGATTAGAAACACTTCCCTGGAGGTGTTTAGAGGACAGGTGGATGAGGTGCTGAGAGGCATGGTTTAGTGATTGATAGGTATGGTCGGACTTGATGATCCAGTGGGTCTCTTCCAACCTAGTGATTCTATGATTCTATGAAATGAGGAAGCTATTGGTTTCAGTGGACCTGTTTGAGCTTTCATCTTCCAGCTTGAGCTGTACATGGGAATTCAAAGGTATCATCTGATGCCATGGGGCTCTACTCTCGAAAATGATGGGAAAAAATGAACAATACAGGTCTTGCTACTCTGGATTCAAGGTGGCACCTACACTCCTGCACTTTTCAGCCCAGTGTTGCATGGCTCCATAATGAAAAGCAGCTTACACCCTGGTGGCCCAATCACCTCCCTAGAAGCCTAGATAGGCTGGTACAGGACTAACCCAAAGCAGCAGACTATCGGTTCAGACTCACATCAAGATGTGTCCAGTTTTGTACTTCTTCCCAGGTCCTGAGTGAAAAAACAGCTGAGCCCTGGAGAATGGCAGGGGCATTTTGTGTATGTGTAAATTGTTGCAATATAGTTTTGGAGGAGCATAACTCATTTTCCTAGAAATATACACAGATGAATAGGAACTTGGAAACTTGCAAACAGTTATCTGTTGCACCTAAAACACAGGAAACTCACACAAACCTTACCAGGTTTGACAGTTTCTCCAGGTCTCCAGTGTGACCAGACCAGCTCCACCAATGCACGTACCTGCAGGCTGCTGGGGTCACCTTCAATATGAACCCCCACTGCAGCCTGAATTCTCCCTCCTGCTGTCACAGTACAACATCTTAGTTGTTCTGCTGCTTCAGTAACACCTCAGGCTTCAAATACTTTGCAACAGCTTCGAGTCAGAGTGCAGCCAGAGTGCAGAGTGCAGTTTGTTTTGAAAACTCATCAGCCTATGATGTGGACCTCAGCAGATGTCTTGTAGACCTGTGGGTTACCTCTCCTGATGCTGTTTGCTTGTCTCACACTACCCATCTGCTGACAACAAAGGGAAGTGGCTGCTGAATCTTCCTGGAGAAGCTGCAGCTCAAAAAGCCTCATGGCAGCCTAGAAGACACAAGATAAAAAGAAGAGCCCAGTTTTTGTTCAAGGACAAGAAGGTGTTTAAAGGCTTGTTCCATGGAAGGCAGAAAAAGTGTCTGGGGGACAGTGGAGGAGAGATCCCTGAACACTGTGAAAGGTTTTAACAGTAGTGTATCTGCTTAAATCCACACAGTCAACCAATAATGTTACAGAGTTAAATATCTCACTAACTTCCTTCCTATTTTCCTCCCTACTGTCCTAACCTTTACTCTTCCATTGCTGCTACCTGCCTTCTATTTTTCCTATCTTTTTTCTCTTTCTGAGCCTGTTCTGCCTTCCATGCCTGATGCTCACCTGTTCTCCAGTACTAAATATCAATTACTCTTTTAAAGTCAGTGATAGATTGGGGGGGAAAAATTCTGAAGATGAATTTTCTGTGGTTGTTAAAAGGCACTAGACCTGACCTTGGAGAACCACCAGTTTGAAACCCCAGGGCACTCTTGTCAAAGATGTTAGACAAAAAACATTTGTGCGTTGAGCAGGGAAAGCTTGTGGTTTGCACCCAAACTGGTACCAGTCTCCCTGTGAATTGAACAGAGCAGAAAGCAGCACCGAAATTTTGCTCCACTTTTCTCCAGGAGCCAGAAAGAAGTGAAGACTTCCTTTGAAAACCATCACCCTCCCCCATTTACAGCCCAAAGGATGCATCTCTTTCTGCCTCGGGAGATGTGTTAATGAGAGATGTAACCTGGGCTCCCAGCTCTCTGCCCAAATTTGCATCTGATTATTGATATGGCCTGGAAAGATTTCCTTAGCTCTAACAATACAATGTTTGTGATGTGCCTCAGAAGGGTTCTGTGGGGAAGACTTTGATGTGGATTAAATTTTGCAGCATAAAGTTGTTGCTTTTCACTTTGACAGCATGGACAGTCTCAGTAGATATTCCACTCAGCAAGTCTTGTCAGCATTTAAGGATTTGAGATTGGTTGAGATTTATTATTTAGTCAAAAGTAGAGACTAAATTAGCAGGGATAAAACAGAATTTACATCAGCTATTTGTAAACCTCTGTCAAACAAACTTTTTTGCTCAAACCTTAACCTACAAATGTGCCATGTAGTCTTCCTTTTCATCACAGAACAATTGTGTGATGTCTTTATAGTGGCAAGATCTAGCATAAGGATAACGCCTTTTTTGCATTCATATTCAATCACACTGATGCAACCACACAGAAGTGTTTGCCACTGCTTTACTGTAATGCATGTTTTTTTTCTAGACTCCTGGGAGCTGTGAGTCAATCACAGCTGAATATGCATAGGAAATCCTAGAAAACCTTGTTGGATTTCCATTACAGGCACTGTGTAAAAAATGTGCAGAAATGCCGAAGTTCAGGCAGTATAGAGACATCATTATACATTATTTTATATGTTTAAGAACTGCTGGTAATTACAAAGGGTTTCCCCAGCCACCCTTCGTTAGGATAAAGTAGTTGTGTTTTCTCTTGCTTTTCCATCTTCATTTTTTTCTAACCATTTCAGTGTTAAACAGCACCAGAGGCAGCAAAACTTCTAGTAAGTCTTCTCTTGCATCCCAAGGGCTTGCAGTGAATGTGCTCCTTGAGACTTGACAGGCGTGAGTAGATGAGAGTGGTGGTCACTGTTGGTTCCCACTTCATGGTAGTAGCCCTGAGCTATAACCAATGCAAAGGCACTCAGAAGCTGTCAGCCTTGCAGGCTGCTTGGATAATTTTCTCTTTTTTTGTTTTATCTTGATGCTAAGTACCATCCCTAAATAGATTAAAGAAGCAGAGTCCGTAAACTCAGCTATTAATTTATCAGAGAAAAATGCCAGCTTGATAAGCCAATAGTGTATTAATTGAATAAGCTATTTTGATAGCAAGGCATATGGATAAATAAAATTATTACTGAATAAGATTTTAGAAGATGTGTTATTAATTATGCTGTGTTCATATATATTTCTCTTAGCTTGTTATCCACATAGATATGTTGATATATTGTAGTTAGCATTTTATGTATTTTGATACTGGTCCACATGAGTATGCATTTGGAAGAAAATAAATGTGGACAGTTATTTTTTAAGATATTAAATATACACTTGTTCTAGGTATTCTGCAACACCTTTTCCATCAAAAGTATGGTAATTTTACTTGCTCACAACTGAAAAGGCACAATAATTTGGCGTGCAATTTTCTGTGCTTGAATAATCTAACAAAGAATGTTGTTTGTGATGGAAGAAATAAAATTTCTTTACTTTTTTATAATGGAAAAATGAAATTCAAACATCTCCTGTCTTTGTTCTTTTGAACTTGGAAACTAAAATTCAAAAGTTGGCAAAGATTGTATTTCATTAGTTACTGAGACCTGAGATGTTAAAAATACAGCATCATAATATCAATAACAATAATAGCAGTAATAAATAATAATATCAAAACCAACAGTAGCGTTATAACTAATGCAGAGGCAGCCTGGACATCCTGGGGGTCCCCTGCAGTGCAATGGAGGGTGCTGTATCTCACTGCAAGCAGACAACAACCCATGTTCTGTGTGGCTGCTCTGCAAGGGGAAGGGAGTCAGTGACAGTTTACTTTGCCAAGACTTCCTCCTGCAATTTTACCTGAGGGAGGAAAGGTTCATATCCTATAGTGTCTAGTTAATCTCAGTGGATTTTTGACAAGCCATGAAATCCATACCCTACACTGTTCATCTTCACATCACTACTTCAAACAGGGATGTAAACCTGACTCTGCCCCAGTACTTCATAGGCTGTGAGAAAGCCAAGATTTTACTCCTTAATTTTAAAGTTTCCTTAGCCTGAGATTTTGAATCAAAGACTAGAGAAATCAGTGGCACTATTTTACAATTTCAATATTTCATTTATGGTGCTTTCTTCTCTTAGTATATTCAGGAGGAGCTTTTGTTTGGATTAGCTCAGGCACTTCTTAGAACATGCTGTATAGGAAATGACCCAGTGCAAGCCATGGCTTTGACAGGGAAGCTCCATGACTTTACTCAATTTGTTTGACTCAAAGTTCTACTCTGCCATCTCTTAAAGCTTATCTAGTGGCAGGTGAGTGTCCAAAGAGGTGGTTTGATCTTCCCTCAGCCACCTTCCAGCTTGCAACTGGCCTCATGTTATTGTGGTGTCTCTCAAACGTACCAGTGTTCACATGGCCATGCAGTGAGCTGGATTCCACAGTTTCTCCGGCTCAAAGCTAATCTTTACTTTTAAACTGCGATTGACAGGTTTATTTTCTGCAGATAACCTGGCAAAGGTACTGTTCAAGGGAGGCAGTAAGGAGAGTGAGACCTCCTAAGGTCAACAGGACCAACTATTTTAGTAAAATCAGCTTGCATACATACTGATTTTAAATGACCAAGACACAATAACACACTCGCAGAGCACAGTTGTAATCAGTAGTATTGCTAAAGGGCATTTCCTTTCCTCCTTTAAATTTACACTTACAAAACACACTACTATATAGGCAACTAAGTATACTAGAAAATTATCGGATCTGTTTTTCATGGTTCGTTGCTCTTTGATTCTGAAATAAAACACAAAAGATGAGGCAGTGAGGGAATTAAGAAAAAGAAAGAGAAGATAAAGGAATTTTAAAATGGGTCTTTGACCTACAAAGCAGTGATGAGAATTTTCTCTTTAGTTTATGGATATTAGAGTCTGCTGCCTAGATAGAGATAACTCTGCAGTGCAACTTCATTCTTGCTGATCTTTTCTTTCCTATAATCCTGCTGACTAGAAACAGTCTATTTCTGTACAGTAAGCATCATCTACTTCAACTGAAAAGCCTCATTTAATTGTTTTAGACAGGACGGTAAGATATTTCTGTGGTTGCTATTATGAACAGCAGAAAGCTAGGTAAAAGTTATTGGTTTCTCAAATTAAATATAGTGACTGAAGATTTAAATCCTATGAAATCGGTCATTTTTAATTCTTATGTATCAACTTGAAAGATTCATATTTGTGACTACTGTTTTCTGGCTCCATAGAGAGAATAAAATGTATAAGCCAGGTACTGCAGTTCAGCTAAATTTCATCTTCTGGGAAAGGGAGAATAAGAGAGGAAGCCTTTTTGGAGCTTCATTTGTTAACAAAATTATAAATGAGATGCTTATATGCCAGCAGCAGTTGTGAGATGAGGAGTGCGATGTGGAGTACAAAGATGCAAAGCTAGCTCATGAACTAGTCATAGTTGGCTAGATTTCACTGAAGTTGCTGGAGTTGCACTCGTATTTTTTCCAGCTGAAGAGAAGAAAATTGAGGAGCTTTCATCAGAAACAATGTAAAAATGTATTTCACAGAGACGTAATTATTGGGTTGACGGGTGTGAAAGACACAAAAGAGAAGCCTGTAGTTAGTTTTGCTCATTCAGGGGAGAATAACTGACACCAACCAACACAGCACAGACAACTGAATTAATCCCCTCGGTATCACTGTAGGAAAAGATGGAGGAATTGCTAACAATGGTGAAAGAACCAGGAAGATGAAATGTTGCAGTGCTACAAGAAGTGCTTCATCATGCAGCCCTGCTGCCATGGCCATCCATACAAATACAAAATCAAGTTTGTTTTCCCACTGGCATTGCAGATTTGCAAAATTTCTGACCATGCCTCACCAGTCCACAAATGGATACTGGCAGCTGGACTCTCCCCACTGCAGCTCCCACATCCATCTTCCACAGAAAATATCCCCTCTTCCCTGATGATACATCTATCATTTTCTAATCTCTGGTGTCAGATAGAATTCCTCTCAAATGTCTTTCAGGTTTGACATGTTTTTTGCTGTTGTGGTTGTCCTTCCTGTGCTCCTCACACACTGGCAGATGCCGTTCACTCTCTGCAGCACTGGGTGCAGAACTTTCAGAGGGAATAAAACATGGAAATAGTGACCCATTGCAAACCAGTTATGTCAGCAACAGGTCACATGTCTGCTTCTATAACAATTAAAACAAAATATGGACACTGCTCATGCCCTCACAGGATCCACATATTTTATGTTTGCTGCAGGACTCGTTTTATATACAGGAAAGAGGAGTAGCCAGCCCATGAGATCCCACCTGTGCCTGCACCTCAAAGCAGGGAAGCCTCATGGGGAAACTGAAGTATGCAGAAAACTATATCCTCCCTTTAGGTCATTTCTAAACTTCCCCTTTAGTGGAACAGAAGGTGATATTTTAAGAGAGGTTGTTTGACAAGAAGCAGAGTAGTAGCTGAGGTCACAGCAGCAAGCTAGGACCCAAAGGAAGACATGGGTTTCCATCTCACCTAAACTGCTAGTGGAGGGCTGAAGGAAGATGAGAAGCAAAATTTCAGGCCCTTCCTCCCCCTAGTACTTTTTGGTGAAAAAATGGACCAGTGGTATCTAATTTTTTTGATTGTGCAAAAAAAATATTTTGAGCACTCACCTCCAATATATGTATATTTATTTATTTATAAATTATATTAATATGTGACTATACTAATATAGTACAAACACAACGAAATAAGCCAAATATAAATCAAAATACAACAAGATAAAGGTGAAACAAATGTTATTTTTATTTTATTTTAAAATTTAATTTAGTAATGGTACAGAACCTATTTGCTTCCCACACCACAATGACCTGTCTGCGTAGCCTTGGTGTGCACACACCTTGCTTTGGAGACCACTGATTTAGGCAGCTTCCATACTCTAGATGCCCTGAAACCCCTTGTGGAAAGCAATGTCTCTCGCTTCTGCAGCAGAGACCATAGGTGTTCGCCTAGTGTGTGGCCACCTTCTTCTACCTACCCACGTGGATCAGGACAGAGCTGTCTCCACTCCTGCACCTATGCTACTCCCGACAAGCATTGCCTTTAGAAATTCTCTGCCCTAGGCACCTTGGTTAACCACTCTAATGTTTCTTGTATCAGATTAATACAATCACCTAAGCAGCAGGTGCCAAGCTTTTAATTACATCCACAGTATGTTCAGCCTGCTCAGCATGCAGATGTGTTATTTTTCTACTTGATATACCAATCAGTTCTGATTATTCTAAACAACTGGAGTCAGAAAGGTACAAAAATGTCAAGGTATACTCTTTTGGCTTTTTTATACAACTACTGTTCAGGCAATAAACTTTGGGTCTGAAAATACCAGACCTCTTCATCAGTGACTTTATCCTCAGGAGGCAGATGCCCACCTGTCTTCTGGAAATACTTTCCACACCCTACTCCAAGCCTAATGCCACCACCAGTCACAGCTCAAACACAGCCTGCAAAGAGCTTCCACAAAACTGAGCAATGAAAAAGCCTAGGCTAATAGATCCATGTACCTTCTCCACCTTCTCTGGTCCTAGGAGGAAATCAGTTTGATTATCTTCCCATGTCTGGGAAGCAGTCCCTGCCCTTCAAGGTGGATGAAAGCCTTGGCTTTCATCAACCCCAGCTTTCTTCTTACATCACCTTGCAGCCTTCTTCTAATTTTCAGTCACCTAACCCTAAGACCAAAGAGAATGTCAACGACAGCCTGCGCAGACCAGATACCTGACTGCAATCCAGCCTGCAGTGCCATCCATCCTTTATTTTGCCTGTGGCGGTATTTTTTGCATATAGAATCATAGAATCACCAGGTTGGAAGAGACCCATCAGATCATTGAGTCCAACCATTCATATCAAACACTAAACCATGTCCCTCAGGACCTTGTCCACCCATGCATTGAACACCTCCAGGGAAGGTGAATCAACCACCTCCCTGGGCAGCCTGTTCCAATGCCCAATGACCCTTTTCCGTGAAAAACTTCCTTCTGATGTCTAGCCTGAACCTCTGCTGCTTGAGCTTGAGGCCATTCCCCTTTGTCCTGTCCCCTGACACTTGGGAGAAGAGGCCAGCACCCTCCTCTCTACAACCTCCTTTCAGGAGTAGAGAGCAATGAGGTCTCCTCTCAGCCTCCTCTTCTCCAG
>WAAB01023971.1:412289-457864 GCA_013389865.1 Piaya cayana | reverse complement strand
CAGAGGCTGACAGTTTCTGAAGCAGAATGCTGTGAGAAACTGTGTCAAAATATGCTCCACTTGAAACCTAACCATGGTTATTTGCTCTGCAAGATGCTAAAAGTATTTGTATCTGCTCTGTGCTAGTTCACCAGGGCCTGGAGAAGGCAGCCCCCATCAGAGCTTGGGATGTAGTCCCCTGTGCCCAGAGAGCGGGAAGCAGTGGTTTATCTTAGTGGACAAGGGCTTTCCTTTTCTATCTCAGTAGAGACTGTGCCAAGTTATGGCTTCTGTGAGGGTTATGAAAAAATAGCACAAAGACCAGAAACTTTTCATTAATTCAGTAGGACTGTGACCACTACCAGGAGTGTGGTTGCTAGTGATAACTGAGGAGTTTTATTGTATGCACCTTTGGTTGTGTCCATAGGCTGTCCTTCAGCTTAGAGGTAGGGTTTTATCTGGTGTTTGAACCAAGCAACCCGAAGCTTCCAATCACCCTGCTGGAGACCTCACTATGAAGGAGGCTAAGCTAGAAAGAAGGCTGGCGTGGCTTGGATCCAACACCTTTTCTCATGTTTTACAGACTTGGTTCCATGGTGTAGCTCAGGGGTGGTTCTATAAGCTGATAACAAATTTGAACCCCATAGGGATTCAAACCCCATAGGGAAAGAGAACTAGTGGTCCCACTAGCTACCCACACCTGTACTCTTCATAGCTGCTCATGTCTTCTAAAATCTGATAACTAACCAAGGATATTTGCTCAAGTCTGCAGCCCCTGAGGGGTTACAAAGGTGGCTGCTTTCAATTATAGCCCATCTTTTCTCAAGTATAATTCTCCACTTGGATAGACTTAAGGGCAAGATACTGATTAGTTCTGGAAAATAAATAGCCTCAAGAATGGAAGTGTTTGCTGGCATTTAGATAAACTTGAATTTACAGGAGGAAAGCAGCTGGCACTATCTGCTAAGGTTTTTGTTCTCTTCCTTTTTTACTATTCCTCAGTGTGTTACTCAGGCAAGGTTAATATTTCTTCTAACTGGGAGTTAGGAAAACTCCATCCTCAGGAAGCCAGATTGCTCCTGGTCAGGGCTGGCCAAGGGGAGACTACCCATGATACTTGGGGACAACCAGAATCCTTTACAAACTGGAGTAAGGACCAGTTTCATCGTTAATTACTCCAGGTTGGTGTTGGAGTTATTTATGTTTTGCCCCAGAATTAGGAAAACCTGGAAACATTACAGAACATGTAAATTCTCTGTACATGACTTCTTTAAAACAATTTCTGTATGAAGACGAAGCTAACAGCTGTGTTGCTCAGCCTATTAGAAAACAAGGCAAAGAAAGAACATTCTTGGGATTCTGAGGTTTAGGAAACATGGTTTGAAACAATTTTCCAGGAAAGGTTTCATTTTTCCTTCCTGAGAAGTATTTAAGGCAGAGGTTGAATTTGTAAAAAGACAAATGTTGATCTCTGGCAGAATTGTATTCTTTCAATATCTTAGAAAAGTAGCCTCACGAGAAGATACTTATATAATGAAACAGTTTGATTATTTTCCTGAGTACTGGTCTTAATTTATTGATCATGACAGTAAAATTATAAACTTTGTTGCTAGTATATAAGGAGCAGGCATGTTTCAGTCTCTTTGGGCTTTGGAGGTAGACAGAGAGAGTAAGTTCCCCGTGTTTCGCAGCTTTTATGGTTGGCCTTATTTTAATAGATGTATCAGTGAAGATGGTGAGGTTTTTCCTGATTTCTAAGTGAAAATATGAAGCCCTGACATTCTATCAGAATGTCCTATTTGTCCTCTGCTCATAGCATTTTCATGGCACATGTTAATAATTTGTGGAGAAAAATATTGTGGTTAAAATTCTACTCTTAGCTGCATAAAAGCAGTTTATTGGCCTGAAGGCTTTTCTTTATTTTTTTAATTGGCTTATCCATACATTTTATTGAAAGTTGAGATTCAGAGGTTCATGATGCAAAGCACAACTCCTTGTTTAAATGACTCTAGATCACCTTGAACCGCCCTGAGCCAAATGAACATTCAAGAGGGAAATACCAGAAATAGCAAACTGGATGCTGTTTCATTTCTTGTGCACTCACAATGTGCCTGGACCAGCAAGTCAGGCAGTACATAGTGGGGTATGCTCTGCTGTCAGAGATGTTTTGGCACTATTTCCAACATGCAGAGGTCTGTCATCAGAGAAAAGGATGACTACTGACTGTGAATACTGTCAAGAAAAGTGTTGTCAGTGGCACTTCACATCCAGAAATACATGCTTTATGTTCTTCAGATCTTAGAATACTACCTTGAAGAAGCAATATTTTACACAGTTATGCATAAAGATGGATAAACTGAAGCATCAAAGAGATTCCTTGCATTACAGTAGGGCCATTGCTCTGAGTTCCCTGCTCTGAATTCCAGTTTCTGCTCCTCCTTTCAGATGTCAAAAAGGCAAATGGAAGTGACAGCTTGTAAGCACACAAACAGCATCTTGGTTTTGACAGCTGCCACGTGCTGCCAGGCACACAGACTGATGTGTTTTGAACCATCCGATGTGTGTGGCATAATGCCAGTTTTGTAGGTCTGCTCCTGAAGTTAGAGCACTAGTCTCTGGAGCTTTTCAAGTAACGGGTTACTTGTGACAGCACATAACAACACAAGCACCAGAAATCTCAGTGATTCTTCTGAACTTCTTTCGGGGTTTGGGAGATGGGAAGAAGGGAGAACAAACTAGTGATAATCTGGAAGATTTTTTCCAATGAACCATCCACATCCTATGTAAAATATAAGGTCATTTTCAACACTGCATCTAGGATAACCATGTTGATGATAAAAAATGACATCTTATATCTTTTTCTCTTCTTTGCTCTAGCCTATGCCTTAGAAATTGAATAGTTTATAGTTTGACTGTAGATTGAATTTAGGGGAAAAAATGTGTGTTCTTTTTCTAGAAACTTCTAACTCCACTTTCACATTATCATTCAGCTCTGTGTTTGAATCTAGCCTGCAGTAAACAGGAATTTACTGTAAAACAATCAATATTCCATTTTGGCTGGGTTTGGAGGAAGAAAAGGTCCTGGTGAGCCATTAATATCCATGGTGCCAGCAGAATTTACACTGTCTGATGATCTGTCTTCTAGTCTGCTCTCAGCACTCTTTCATTTCTTATCCTTCCTTCCATTTCCTGTGCTATTGAAGCCTTTCTTGGAAGACACCCAGCTCTCCCCTGGGAAGTCGGCTTTGTGGTACCAGATACACCAACACAGGCTTCAGGCTGCTGTAGGTTCAAGTTTTGCATGTAATGAGGCTTGATCCACTGTTGAATTCATGACACACAGTGAGGGATGTTGGTTAACAAGGACCCCACTGGCCATGCTAGTTGCAAGCTGCTCACACATGGAGGGTAAATGAAAGCACTATGTGCCTCCTCAGTCTACAGGTACAGCCAGTTGGTTTCATCACATTCAGCCTCTCTTGTTAAAAAAAAAGTCACACACACATCCCCAGGGAATTCAGATTAATTTGTAAATCTAGGGATTAACCCGCTGTAAATACACTCAACACAGCAGTCAAGCAAAATGCTGAAAGGCAATGCTGTACCATCTCTGCATTAATTCACTAGGCTCATCAGTGTTTTAATCACAAGATCCAGGTGGCTTTTCTGAACCATGGGATTATTAAAGCGCAGTAGGATTTCTTATATCTATTGTCCCTTTATTCCGGAAAAAATATTCTGCATAACAATAGATTTACTTCCTACAGCTGTCAAACTTTGCCAGAAATACATACTAATGTTTTTGAGGAGGAGCTATTCATCTTAGCCAGAACACATTGGATCATGAGGTAAAAACTGCAACAGACACTTAAGATTAGTACCCTGCAGTCCAAGAAGGTCGAGAAGTAGATTCTGATATTAAGAAATTAAAAATAAATTCATGTTTTCTCATGGCCTGGGGAAAAAAAAAAACCTCCACAGTTCATTTGCAGTTTCATTCTTCTTTTGCACTGAATCTGCTAGCTGAAATGCCTCCATTTAGTACAGGAACATGGGGAGGAAAGGGATCAAGCTAGATCTGTGTGCTCAGCTGTTCCCAGCTGCTGCCCAGTGCCTTTGCCCCAGTGCATCTGATGGCATGTGTGCACCATCGGACTGGGGAGAAGGATAGAGAACAGCAATGATGCTCCAGGATGCCAACATTAAACAACGCCTGGTCCGAGCCCCGGGCTACAGAACCGTGGAGGAAAGGTAAAACATGTTAATGTAATGCTGCTCATCACACAGAAAAAGCCATGGGAATAGATGGGATGCAGCTGAGGGCAAATGATAAATGATAGCATAAAATTTTACCTAGTCCTTTTTAGATTCACATAATCAATCAGGCCACTGTAGAGAAGGGTTGTAGACTCACTATCCTTGGGGATATTCACAACTAGCATACAAAAGGCTCTGATCATCTGAGCTAACTTACACTGTTATAAGGACCCCTTCCAACGTAAATTGTTCTATAACTCAATATATCAGGATAATAAATAGACAGCAGATAAAACCAGACAAAATATTTTTATGGAGACATTGTTATGGTCTCTAGGATCATAGATATGGATGTGAACCCTGAAAGGTGGCAATGTTAGTATTTTCAGAAAGGAGCTGTCAATTAACACCATTAAAAGGAAAGCTTTGTAGCATGGCTTTCTAAAAAGACATATCCCATACTGAATTTTCCTCCAAGAGAATAATTACTTGTTCACATTTTTCTGTGTATCTATTTTGTGGCTCCTCACCAAGATGAAATACTGGGTACTATTATGCCAGTCTAAGTGCATGTGAATTAGTATTTTAGCAAGACAATATCAAATCAGTGTACTTAGCATTTGGATCTGTTGGAAAACTCTTTTCTTGGGGGTAGGCAACAGCATTATTGAGCCTAATTAAGCAATCGGTGTGAAATGAGCAGAGCTCTTTCACTCATTTGAACAAAAATCAAGTCATGATTTTCCTTCTGTGCTACCAAGGATAGTTCACAGCTTGGCTACAGGCTAGGAACACCAAGATCTACTAGGTTTATGATGGCTTATTGAAGTGATTTTTTTCTTTATTTGTCAAATGTTGTATATTCCATCTGCCCCTATTGCTGGGGGTTTTTTTTAATATATATATCTGTAGCCTTGGGGCCTTTATAAAGCTGAAAGTTTTTTATTGACTTTGCACAGAAGAAAATCACTGTTAGTCAATTGCATGATCATGGGTTGAGCTGACAATCCGTGCTAGTAGACACAAAGCCTTTGTCGACAGATGTGTGGGAACAGGCCAAGACCTGCTATGGGTCTTACTGCTGCTTCTGAAATTCAGATAATCAATGATCAGGTATCTTTGTATATATGAGAAGTATTTTTCCCACCTAAGACATTTGGATACCTATTCAATTGTACTTGAGAATAGAATGTCACTTTGGTGACATTTCTTACTCACCTTCAACAAGATAAATGAATGTCTGGCCTGATTTAACATTTTTAAAAGCCACATTTCCTCTCCTGTTCTTTTCCTGGTGTCAAAATATTCAGTTTTACACAAGTTTAATATACAGAAATAGCATTTCTTTCTTTATTGCAAAATTTTTGGCTGCCTTGGAATACATCAAATGACTGGTGTTTGTTTAGAAGTAGGGAAGCTGAAAACTGGTTATTTTATTTCTCTCTTCCTGCACCAAGGATACCTCCTTAAAATTCTCACCTCATCCTTACTGCAACATTCATCCATCTAGGGTTTTAAAGTTGTGTGAGGTAGTCTGTCAGGGCAGTACTTGAAATCTTACTGTGGTCTCTAGCATCACACAGTTTCTCAGCAGAGACAGCTGTACTGAGAAGTAACATAGGCAAACAGTCACAGTGGTAGCCCTGGCAGGTGAGAGGAAAAAGAAGCCAAAAGGCATCAGTGGAAACTCAGCTTCCAGAAAGCACTAATGGGAAGATGCAGCAATGAGTGGCAACCAGAAATGTTGCTCAAGCATCCAAGCAATGTAAAGTGCTTTGTAGTTATAGTATAGAACTGATCACATAGTTCCAACTACACCTCTGAATGTATAGCATGCTTGTTTCTTCCTGCTTTCCCATGCCACTTGGAAGACCCTCATAGTCATTGGCACTCCTCTTCATTGCAAGGTTTGGGGCAGAACCAGCTTCTCAAAGCCCCAGAACCAAGACGGAAGGGAACGAGAGTTATAATTATCATAATGGTAACAAAATCTCTAAAAGAAAACAGCAAACATTGCTTAAAAAAAAGTTTTCCTGGTCATATCTGTTTAAAAAATAATAGGGATAGTGCTCCTGCTTTTCTTTCTGGCCTGCCCTAATCCCTACAAGCATTACAGAAGCCTCCATAGTGCGTGTGTCAATGTCCCACACAACTGCATCCAGATCAAGGAAGGATGAAGAAAAGTAACACCACTGATCTGCTTTGGCATCTTCCTGCCCTCTCAGTTTATGTCAGATCATCACACTGATTTCTTTTAATGGGGACTTTTCTATTTAGTTAATAGAGACAAAGCTAAACTCACCTCAGTATCTTCAGTACGACAATATAAGTCAATGCAATTGTCCTGAGATAGATTGATTAAAGAAGTACCCATAACTGTTTTTAATAAGGTTAGATCTGTTACTGCTTTAGAAAATCTTTCACTGGAATTAAGTATCTATAGAAGAGAACCCCATTCTCTCTATTTCACAGCTGAGCACAACCTGCCACACAAGTTTAGAAATATCTGACACTAAATCACTTCATTGTATGGAAAGGGTTGAAATGATAAATACTTCAGTCATAATTTTCCTCTGTTCTTTTTATTGATATGAGAAGGTTAGTTAAAATATCAAACTTAATTTAGATATGTGTTTATGTTAAAATTCTTGCCAGTCTGTTAACAATGAAGAGTTTGTTGTTTTCAGTCAAAATATTGTTTTAGAAAAAATGAAGCAGTAAATCACAGATGCAAAACACACAAAAACAGTGATTTTTTCAATCAGGAATATTTTAGGGGAAAGACATATCACAAAAAGAAGTAGCTTACTCTTTAGGCATATTAAGACAAGGTTTGTAGGTAGAGCTGATCTTTTTACTGAATAGAATATCTTAGCTGGAAAAAATAAGGTGTTGAATACATAAATCCTGGTCTCCAAAGAATCTGGAAATTCAGAGATTGTTTTATTTGTTGGCATTTATTATTTTATGAGACTTTTGTTGGAGAAGCCCCCATATTGCCTCCTCTGTTAAGAAGATTCAGCTTGAACATTTGGAGACTCATTTGCAAAACTGGGTTGTGGAAAATGTGAAATAGGCATAGTAAAAGGGATTAGTTATCTAAATAGCATGGTTAGAAAGTCTCATTTAAGCTAAATTGTATCTTCTTTAATTTCACGGTCCTTACTGACTTCTGAAGGAGCTTTGCAAGTACATGCAAGGGCATGGTTTGGTGTTTGAAGTGTAAATTTACCCGTCCCCATCCCAGCTGAAAGCTTTAGTGTACTGATTTGCAAAACTTAAAGTAATTTTTTTCACACTAATATATTCCACAAATTTTATCCACGGTGGCAGCGTTATTACAACTCACAAGACAGTTAAACACACTGCCTCTCAGGCACCAGTGCACGAAAATCATCCCGGCCATCACTCTGCTGGAGGCAACGCTGATTCCTTTGACATTAGTGGAAAAATTTCGGAAGTTCACCTTGAATTTTAGTGGAATCTGTGAATAGTTGGATGAAAAATATCTAGAAATATCTTTAGTACCAAAGGGACTAATAAAGACTGTTGCTTTTGTAATTGCCACTTCATTAGACATGTACAGATTTCATGCCTGGGGAATGTGAAGGCTCAATGCAGCAAATAGACATGCAAGCATACACTTTGTTTGCTCTCTTCTGCTAAAACTGTATGTTCTGACAGCATTTCTGAGCAACTAGGGGATTAATATTCATTGCTCCAGTCTATTGAAAGAAATTTAACACCCCACCATTGAATTTTTCCTCCACAAAAATCTGCACTTTATGGAGATGAATATCTGCACTGTGGAGATGAATATTCAGCATTGCAATAACCTCACTGCAATAATTGATAGAAAACTCTTTTCTGCTCATCTGAAAAAAAATGAAGTAGACAGGAAACGGAGACCAAAACAAGATAAATATTCTACGTCTGCTTAATTCTAATCCTGTTAGACAAAATAAAAGGTCTTGAAGAATCTCTTAAAACTATTTGACTAAAAGATAAATGTTATATTATTGTCTCCTACAGTAGGAAAAGAAGCACTGAACATCTAAGCTAATCATATCTAAAGCTTCAGCATCTGCAAGTTTTGAGACCATTGATAATCAGTAGTTTTGCTTCTCTTTCCCTTTAGCTGCTTTCAAATCACTGAAGGGCACAGGCTGCCAGCCGGTATTCCTCCTCCACTAGTCCCTTGCAGCCACTTAACTCTCTATGGAGCCTGAACTGGCCATACAAGAGGGGAGGGAGCTGCACTCGGCTGGTATGAGCAAAAGAGCTTACCCTGCAAAAACCAAACAGTATTTTGGCTGTAGAAATCATTAGCAAGGCACACATTCAGCAGCCAGCTTTGCATGTCAGCTCGTATCTATGTGGAGCAGCAGGGCTTGCAACTCAGGGGCACAAAGGGCATTCAAGAATTTGAAGTGAATACAGTGTACCGTACAGAGCACAGCAGCATTTTGATGTCCTTGGATAAAAGCATAAAATATTTTCTGAACAGATACTGGATAGCTCAAGGTGAGGCTAGTCTTGTTTTTCAGAAAGATTACTCAATATGTTTGATGTCATGAAAACATCTTTCAAAATTCTTAGATATTTCTGAATACAGACTGTCGCTGAGCCGTCCTTACATGCTAGTGTTTTTCAGACTGAAACAGTGTCTTATTTGTCTTACTTTTTCTGTCTGAGTGAAACCTAGAATAACCTACTATGAATGTGTTCCTAATAGCTAGAAACTGCCCCCCAACCCTCTCCCATCGCTTCCCGATCAGTGAACCCCTGAGTTTCTGGGGAAGCTAGCAGAAATAGGGCAGGGGGGCAGGGAGGGGGATGCCTTCCCTGCTGCAGGAGTTAAGAAGAAAGATTCAATTAGAAAATGCTGAAAGCCTCACAGGAAATGTCTCTGCTAAAGCTGGTGTCAGTCCCTGAGGCTGGAGCAGAATAAAGGAGAAACAAGTCAGGCTGGCTGGTTTGTCTCCCTGCAACCTAATTGCATGGAAATGTTTTGGGAACACACAGCTGCTGTTGCACATGGCACTGGCCCATATTTATAGGCAGGCAGAAATATCTGTTTAACCAACCCCAGGATTTCTATCTGGATGCAGGAAGATGCACTTGTTTTCCTAATCCCTACAGACAAGCCCTTGGCAGTTTTATCCAGCCACAGCAGCCATCTGTTTCAATAAGGATTATATATACCCAAGGACAGGTGGGACCCTAACTCTGCCAGACAAAACCAATGTTTCCACTCTGAATCTTAAGACAGAGACCTGCCAAGTGATACCTCTGCCATCACTAGTCATGTAAAAAGGAGCAGTGATAGCTGGAGGTGCTTTGGGAGCCCAATTAACATCTAACCTTTTCTGCCCCTGAACCAGCACCACTGATCATTAGCAGAGCTCTGTTCTTTGGTACTTGACCTGCTGACTTCTCTACTTGTTCATGCTGACCCCACCCTAGAAACACTCTCCCTCCTCCAGCCCTGTGCTGCCCAAGGCACTGGACACCCACCAGACCCATGGACATGCTGTGGCCCAGCCATCCTTGCGCCTTGGGCTGGGAGGGAGACCAGGAGCTCTGGGCTACACTTGATCCTTGGCATCTCTTGCTCAGTGATTTGACCCTTCAGGGAGAAGTTAATTCTCTCACATTGCTTTTTAGGGAGTCTATATTTGGCTTGCAATGAATTTTCCTCATCGACTTCCCAGGAAGGCATTTCAGGAGCAGTGCTCTTTTGCCACAGCCTATCTGGAAGAGCCACTGGGATTAAGGTGGTGAAAACATGTCCCTGATTTTCAACAGCCTACTAAGGCCACTGTTGCCCCAGAGAGACAGAGCAGTCACTGCCTGCATGCAAATTTAATTGTGAGTCTTTTTTACTGGATTTAAATTGGTTTAGCTATTCCAAAGCTTCTCTCATACACATCTTTTGGTGCCAGAGTGTTCAGACCCCCATGGAGAATTTGACTTCTCACAAACTGGATTAGTTTATGAAAGGATCTTGGCATTTTGGGTGCTAACGAAGCTTTAAAACATTATTGGCCACAGAGCAAAAGGACATGGTTGTTGGCACAGAGGCGAGAGCTGATCTGTCTGATAAGAATGGTTTATTCAGAACTTAATCAGTCACACTTTAGGTTTACCACAAAAAGGGCTGGCCCTGATCATCTCGTAAATGTAAAGGAAGTCCAGTGCTCCAGGGTGAAGACTATGCACAGAAATTAAGTACCTTTTACATGGAGGCAGAGAATAATTATATCACAGCTTGTCCCGATGTATTAAACCAGTTCAATTCATAAAGTTTTCAGCAATGACAAGAACTGCAGGCAAAATGAAAATCTTGAATTGAGCCACTGTCTAAGACATTCACATGCTGTTCAGCCTCTATAAATTGCTGTTTCACACTGACTGTTCCATTTTCTTCCCAGGATAGCAACTCACTGGGTTTAGCCAAGAGGATCATGTTATCTCTGTGTAACTCTGATAGTTTTTTCATACCGGGCTTATCACGCGCAACCACATGGAGTCTGGCAGCTGCAATGACCTTTGATTCATTTATTATTGCTCATCAGTGAGGTAGCCCCATAAATTTACATAATGTTTTACGAACATAAATATATTGCTCCCGTTCCAGGAAAGGACCAGTTTAAAGTGCTGTGCTAGGAGTCGAATTGAGGTTAATGATCTATTCAAGTATGATCAGAGAGCAGCCACATGTGTAAGGATGTAGGTGACTTAATTGATTTCAACATCAGGCATTTTCCACCTCCATTATCCCTCCTGCAGTAAAACATGGCTTTGCATGAAGGAGGCTGCATGAGAAGAGAAAGTAGTGCTGTCAACAGAGGCACCTTTCACAGCATTTCCAGCTGAGCAAACTGGTCAAAATTCTTGTGCTGTTTCAGTACCAGGACACCCGAACATCCACCCACTGGCACTACCTGCTTTTCTCAGGCTGCATCTGCTCTCACAGTTTCTTCATCACTCACTTGGAGGCTGAAAGAGGAGTGGCTGCAGAAGAGGAAGTTGGTCAGTAGAAAACCTTTCCAATGTCTCCTAATTGCATGTGGGAGATGCTGAAACAATGTGACTTAGCCTGAGACAGCCCACAGGGGCCAAAGGATTGAATCTATTTTGAACTTTTTTGTCTTTGGAAGAATCTTGATGTAAAAAGCTACTTGGGGGCAGTAGTGCCCATTTGTTCTTCCTTGTACCTTTTTCTGGAGCAGAACAGCAAATCCCCTAGCTTGAGACTTTTTCATGTTCTATCCAGAGCTCTAACATTTGCAGGATTTTACTTCAGATTGCAGAAATGTGTAGTTTTTTTGTGAATATTGAAAAAGCAATAGTGCACAATTAGTACAAATTGCCATCGGGTGGATGTTGATTATAGTTAATAAGAACTGGAGAGTTTGTACAGAGGCAACTTGAAAGCAAAAAAAATTGAAGCTCATTTATGTTTTCCCAGCCTGCATTCTGTAGCTGTATTGCATATACACTACATTTTCTACCCTGATTGAAATTCAAATTACTTTCTATGTGGGAAGGTATAGTGAGAACTGAGGATACTCTTCCTCTGCGGATTTGGAATCTTGTGTTTGAAACGTGCTATTTAGCCAAAAGGCAAGCTGTCAAACCAAACAGTCTGGCCTGAGCAAATGAAGGGGAAGTACGTCGCTGAAGAGAATCCTTCACCAAAGGGTTTGGGCAAAGCAAGACCCTTGTCCCCAGCCCATCTGTTCCTTCACAAAAATCTCTGTGTTAGGACTGCTGGAATGGGCAAGACAAGTTATGCAGCAAGGAAGTGTGGGGGAAAGGCACAAGAAATAAACCTCATGTTCAGCATGTGTAACTCAGCAGCCCTCCAGTCTGTAATTAGCCCTTGTATAGCTTTGTTTCTCCAGCACAGCAGAGCTTGCCTATGAATTGAAAGCTGTCCTTTTTCTCAGTTGCTTGCTGTGAAATCACAGTAACATGGTATGAGGGGAAAGAAAGTGCTGATGTCATTGATGAAAGCAGTGAGATGCATCTTTGAAAGAAAATGAGATTTTATGCTTCCAAAGGAGATGAGGCAAGAGATAAAAAAGGCAACAGCTCCCACCACCAGCCCCCACTTTAGCAGTGGAGTAAGTGCATGCTTTTTAATATTTACAGTGCTGTACATGAGAGAAGACAAAACCCACTAGTGCTTTGCTCTGTGTCCTGTCAGCACCAGGGGAAATATGAAGCTTTCTCTGACTGCTGAAGTGCAGTGTTCATGCCTGAAAAGTTACTCATCCCTTAAGAGTGCTCACGTAATGCCAGATGAAGTAACTCCTTCAGAAAGTACTCCCTGTAGTCTGGCATTGGGATGGTCTCTGAGTGAAGTAACCAACTTTTTGATTCCATCTTCAATGTTCATTTACAAGCAGATAGCTTTACTCTTGCAGTGAAGGATTAGGAGTTGCAGTGCCAGGTCTTGCAGCACCACTTCTTGCATTTGGGTAGTGGCAACTGCGTGCAATGCTAAGGGCCTGGGTAAGAGTGGCTGGAAAGCTGCTTGGTGGAAAAAGACCTGGGAGTGTTGGGCAACATCTGGCAGAACAAGAACCATCAGTGTGTCCAGGTGGCCAAGAAGGCCAGTACCACCCTGGCTTCTATCAGAAATAGTGTGGGCAGCAAGGTGAAGGAAGTGATCATCCTCCTGTATTCAGCATTGATGAGGCTACACCTCAAATACTGTGTTCAGTTTTGGGCACCTCAAGTACACAAAAGACATTGAGGTGCTGGAAATCATGCAGAAAAGGGCAGCAAAGCTGGTGAAAGGTGTAGAGAATATGTCTTACAAGGAGAAGCTGAGGAAACTGGGATTGTTTAACCTGGAGAAATGGAGGCTGAGGGGAGACCTTTTTACAACCTGAAAAAAGGTTGTAGCAAGGCGGGTGTCAGTGTCTCTTTCCAAGGAATAAGTGATAAGACAGGAGGACAAGGCCTCAAGTTGCACTAGGGGAGGTTTAGGCTAGATATTAGGAAATACTAGTTCAACAAAAGGATTGTCAAGCATTGGAACTGACTGCCCAGGGAAGTGGTGTAGTCATCATCCCTGGAGATATTTAAAACATGTGTAGATGTGGCGCTTAGGGACATGGTTTATTGGTGAACTTGGCAGTGTTAGGTTTATGGTTGGACTCACTGATCTTATGGGTCTTTTCCAGCCTGAATAATTCTATGGTTACATTTTTTTTCCAGAGCCCGTTGGTTGCATTTCCTTTCTAATACAGCACAAATAAGAATCTAATTTTTCACAAGCATTTGTCCCTTTGTCTTCCTGCCTCTAGAAAACATTTACAGCTAAACCTATACAGTGGATGCAAAAGAAACAGCACAATTAGAGAGAAATGGTGAGATACTGGATCTGTTTAATTCACCACTTTACCACTTGCAGAAGAAAAGTGGTGTTTTCCCTTTCATTCTTAAATTTAAATGATTGATGTAATAAATTAGCAATAACCAGACTCTGTAGGTTTCCATCTTCAACAGCTTCTAAGTAGCGATGTAGCACAAGGCACAAACAACCTGGCCCCCAGGCACTGTGTGACATCCCTCTTGTGGGGTGCGCTGCATCCTCACCATGTGGGTTGTACCATCCCTGCCTTTCCCTTCAGGAAGATTACACATTACACATTACACATTACAGAGTCCACCTCTCCAGACCTTGGACGGGCCTTTCTTTTTGTCAGAGTTTACAGTTGTGTTTCTTTTCCTAGAGGATGGAACTTTCTGCCTAAGGCAGCTCCCCTAACCCCTGCTCTCTCTCTTCCTCCTCATTCACAGCTGCCTACAGCTGCCTCTGTGGTGAGCAAAATAGTGAAAACATGAGGAAATGTAAGACTGTAACGGACATCCTTGAGCAAAAATGTCTCTGAAAGCTGTAGATGTGTCTTGACAAATGTTACTTCTCTTTACTGATAATTCTAATTTAAAGTGACAGTTTTTAAAATGGCTTTTGGATCTGATTTTCAAGGTGGCCTGAGCCATATCTTTGGGGGTTTTTTTTTAGCCATGACAAGGGCAGAAGCAATCTGTTGAGCGTGAGCTTCAATCCTGATTCAGATTCCAGTGCATGCTCACAGTAGAAATTAGCTGATAACAAATCTAGAGATGTTCAAGGTGCCTGCTTATTGATGTTCCTACCCTTCTTCTAAAGGTGCATAGTTCTTCATGTAAGTGAATTAGGGATTTTTTTTTAATGATCTTTTTCCTAGACTTTCAGTTCCCTTGGAACCTACAGCTTGTGAAGAAAAGACTTTTGTGAACTCTCTTCAACTAGGATCACTCCTCCTTTTTAGGTTTAGGGGAGAAGGGAGTGGAAGTCAAATCACCCCAAAGAGAGCTCTACACAATATCCTTTTGCATTTTATATTCGCCAGTTGGATACTTATCATTTTGCTATTTTCACATCTGGATTTTATCCTGATTATGCCCTATGTCCCATAGTGAAGAAGATACTTGATCTATGGCAGCTGCAGTTGTGATTTCTTCCTTGCCTACTGTCAATGTTCCCCTCCAGAACATCTTGATGTTCCCAACTCGTGCTTAGCGTGTGCCCTTCTCCCTCAGGTGCCTCTGCTGTTAATAAGCAATAAAGATTATACTACCCAGCACTACTAGTACTGTAGGTGCTGGGTAGCTACTGGTGGTCCCCATCACACCTAATACTAACAGAAAGGAGGTACTGCAACAAGAGCTTTCCTCATGCTGCTGTGTGCATGGATAAAGTGATGCTGTGGCACAAGGAGCTGGCTGAAAAATCCAGGCCTGCAGTATGCAGAGGAATAGTGATAACTCAGGCAGACAGATCTGTTCTGGGAAACGTAACCTTGGGTTCATATTCCAGCACTGCACTGGCATAGTGCACTGAAAAAGGTAGCAGAAATATCTAGTATAAAAGTAGACTGATTCTGAGTACAAGAAGAATGAGCAAACACAGAGAAAGCTCTGCAAGGAAGGGTAATATGACAAGCAGGAGTACTCTATAAGTCGTAAACACAAGCCACATAACCAAATTGTAGAAGAAGTGACAATTTCAGGCTGGATGAACATTGCTGTGCGGTAGTGTGTTCTTGTGCTATATTAATGAACTGGCAAGGCATCAGCTGCAGTCACCCTGGGATAGCAAGAACAGACCTCCCCTAGTCATAGCAGTCACACTCACATAAGAGGTCTCTCTGGACACAATGAATTCATTTGAGTATTGCTTTGTGAATGTCACATTTTTCAGGCATTAGGAAAAAAGACACACTCATTCTGCATGTGAAAACTCCTAGCATGCTTTAAGAGAGAGATATCTTTGATACAAATAAGTGGTGTATTCAGAACTTGAGAGTTCTACCCAGCATTTGGTTTTGCAAATTATCATAATAATCACTAATCCACACAAAATATTCCTGAGGTGTTGTGACTGATGGGAAAGCTTTAATATCTCATAATCCCAAGGTCACAGCACAGATCTGCAGCTTAACCACAAGTCTTTGGAAAGTAGTATTTTGAAATTCTCTCTGGTTCTTAAAAAGCTTAATTGGTGATTAGCAAGCCATTTACTCATCCGCAATCATTTAGATAAGTATTTCAGAGTACATAATACTTCTATGCAGGTACAGCTACCCCAGAGCATTGATCTTATTATTACTTTCTGGAAATATAGACAAGACTTTTTCACTCTGAAGGCATCAATATTTTCTTGTAAAATACAAGGGTTGAAGATCAAATAGTCTTCACAGATAAATCCCAAAGGCCCAGTGAACATCATAGCTACTGTATGATCACATCTCTGCAATGTATGGGTGGATTGTCCAGCAAAAAGAACTGGTCAGCAAATCCCAGCCTGGGAGGAGTTATGGCAGCAGGTTTCAGTGTGGTCAAAGAGACTCATCAAACTGGGGATGAGGGGTGGTTGAAGCCCAGTGCATTGGGCAGTGCCCCCAAACTCCTCAGCAGTATGCACGGTCCCAAGAGCAAGCTCAGCTGAATTTTTTACACAGATAAACAAACTGTTTGCCACCCAAACATGGGGTCTTGGCCCTGTAGCACTCCTGCCTCTACATCACATCCAGGAAAAGGAGAAATATTTCTTGGCTCCCAACCCAGAGGATCCCATCACACTCAGCCTCTTTCAGAGTATGTATCTGGAAGAATGGACAGCATGGGAGGAAGTTTCTACTAACAGTACTTGGGAAGTTCTGAGCATTTCCTTTGCCTTTGGTGTCAATTGCTCACAGAAAGATTTGGGAGCACTCCCAGAAAAATGCATTTTCTCTTCACATTCAAGAGAGAGGTCATGTTAGTGAAAGATTACAAAAATCCAGCTGCTGCATATTTAGATTATGCAAGGCTCATAACAACTGAAAAAGCTTCCTTTCCTAGATATACACTCTTTATATTGCTTGCATATGCTATTCAGCTATACAGCTGTGTAAATAATGGGCAACACTTGCATAGATTTTCTAATGTGTAAAACAAACGAGGGGAAAAAATTCCAAAAGAAGCTATTTGAACAGTGTTCCTGTGACTTAATAGTGCTTGCAGTATTTCCCTTGTGATGCCCAAAGCAATGGTTTGACATGAATGTTGAAAGATACATTTTTCCTTTGATCTTGTGAAATATGATCTTAAAATATCTCAATGAAATTGTTAAAAGCCTGATTGACTTTTACAGCCAATAGGATCTCTTCTATTTTATCAATCCTCACATTGGATCCAGATTCCCATTATTAACAAAAAATTAGGCTGAATTAACAAATGATGCAATAATGCGTTCTGGTTTAAATCTTTGCCATTAAAGGCAAAAAAAACCCCCAACTTCAGCCCAGATAAGTGTCTGAGGCAAAACTGAGACAGCATGCTGAAGGTTTGTGTTAATGGACAAATGCATCCACTCATTTTATGTTCTTACTCCAGACCAGCAGGACACAAGCCACCTCCAGGCTAGAAGCTGCAGAACTGTGACTGAACAAATGAGTCAGGACCCCAAAATTTTTTACATGGTGTCCAGGCTGGATCTGCCTCGTGTTCAGACAAGCTGGAGTGCTCAGACTGTATTGTGTCTGTAAGTACACACCTCTCTGTGTACTCTCATGGATGGGATCCCCCAGTTATAAAATAATCTTACTATTTTTAAAGTATTTTCAATTTTAAAATAAAATTGATCATTACTAGATCCATTTACTAAATTTAAAGTGTATTACAAGCACTATAGATTTATTTATTTAAAGTCACGATATTAGAAACTAGCTGAGTTTGTTGGGTTTGGTTTAATATCCTTTCTTTCTTTGTTTCCTCCATCCTTTCTTTATCTTCTTTCCCTTTCTTTCAAACTCTCTTCCTGCCCTCTGTCCTGCATATTTTCTTTCTCTCCTTCCTCTCTCTGTTTTTAAATTCTTTTTTTCCCCAAACAAATTGTATGTATAAAATCAATCATTTTTTTATCCATTCCCATGCCAGGCACTGTAATCAACTGGCTGGGGCCATCCAGGGACGTTGTCTCCTAGGGGGGCACCCCTAGTGCCAAGCAAAAGAAAGCAGTAGGTACCTCCTATGCGGCAGCACCTTCAGCTTTGCTGGTGACATGCCTCAAGGGAGAGTAACTCACACATTCAGATTTGTTTTCATAAGGCCCTGATTTTTTACTCATGGGATTTTCCGTGTCTTTTTCTTGAACCCTCTGGAAGACACTGACCACAGCCAGGCTGCACTGCACCCTCTGTATTGGTGACCTAAACTTTCCTCTGCACGCAACCAGCTCACAGTTCCTTCTAATGAGATTTTCATTTCTCCACACCCCCCCCCAGCCTTTTACATTTTTCTTAAAACATACTTCCCATAGCATCCACCACATCAACAGCAATGGATATCATCTCACAAATTGCTGCTGGCTGTATCTGCCAGAGTGCTTCTCCTGCAGCTAAAAACCAGCAGACAGTTCTCACTAACAAATGTTTCTCATGACATTTGTATCTGGTCTCTCCCCAAGGATTGTCCCTCTGACATTTTATGCATTCAATGCCGCTGTGCCATACCTAATTGCTGCAAACCAGCTGTACAACTGATATCCACAAGTGCTGGTATTTTACAGCAGGACTACTTGGCTGACAAGGCTGCCCATAGGTCAACAATGAAAGCCTCATCTCACAGAGGAACATGGCTGTAAATGAGGTTTTTCTTTCTGAGCACATCCTGCTAATGGCCCTTCGGCTCCCTCAGCTATAGTAGCATTGCTTCTGCTTGGAATCCCATGGGTTGTCTGTGTTGCTCAAAGTGACACAAACTCCATTGATGGTATTCAGTAAGACTAGTGATTTTAAACTTTCTGTCTGCCATCAAAATTTCCACCTATACCAAAAACTAGAGAGACATTAGCAAAAGTGGTTGCACCTACCTGTGAAACCCAATGACAATTAATCAACCATTTTATTTCTATAAATAATTTTAAAATCCTGCATGTTCAATACAGATTTTGTTCTGTATTTGGAAATAAGTTAAGCTACCTGTAGATTATTACTATGCTACTAGTAACTCCTAAGGACATGGAACAAATTCAGTGAATAAATTCAATTCAGTAGATATAACCAATCTATTCCCAGCTCCTAAAAGTTTTTACTGAGAAAGCTTTTCCCCATTAACATCATCATCCAGATGATGTGGAAAAATGGTAATCTAGTGTCAATAGTTTTTTTAAGACTATCAGTGAACAATGCAATATATGTATATAGCAGCCTGCCACAAATCCTAGGAAAACTAATGATGGAAAATAAAAATGGGGAATCACTGATGATAGAGTTTTTTCAGTTCAGTTCAGTCATCAGGTAATAACTGCGGCCTGATTGCAGCCTGTATATGTCTTTCTAGGTGGAAAATAAAAGATACAAAAGCCTTCTTTAATCTATCAGGAAAAAAAAGTAATTAAAATCCAAGGTCTCATGGCAATTGCAGATGCTTCTCTGAGATCTTAGAGGCCCTGGTGTCCAGGCTAAGGACACCCACAGCATGTTAGGGTACAGTACTTCCCAGTATGTGCCNTCTACAACCTCCTTTCAGGTAGTTGTAGAGAGCAATGAGGTCTCCTCTCAGCCTCCTCTTCTCCAGGCTAAACAACCCCAGCTCTCTCAGCTGTTCCTCATAAGGCCTGTTCTCCAGCCCCTTCATCAGCTTTGTTGCTCTTCTCTGGACTCACTCCATATTAGTCCATGAACGCCTCTGCTAGCTCCCACCTCCCAGCCCAGTACAGATTCTGGGAGGGGAGGCAGGGAAGAAAAGTGATCTATTATGGCTTCAGAATGAAAGAACTTGCAGGTAAAATTGCTTAGAAGTTTTCTCTTAAAGAAAAGTTAAATAAATAAAAAGGCTGCTTTATATACAACTAGGGAAGAATAGCATCAATTATCATCAAAATGCCAAAGAAATAGCAGGAAGGTTTTGTTAAATAGCAAAGAGCAATAGGAAATATAGCTTTCCATGCACAGCAGGGAGTAAAAGGAACCAATCAGTAGGAGACTAATGAAAGTATTGAACAATTAAATTGCCTCTGTCATTGCAAATGAGAGCTGTAGACAAGTGTACTTATAAAACTTGATTAAGAAGGCCAGAAACAGACTCATGCAGAATGCAAAGAAGTGGCATCAGATCATGCTTAAGAGAGTAAGAAAATTTTAACTGAACAAACACCTCTGGTTGGAAAAGTCTACAGAATACCTATGTTTGTTTCTTGGTGTTTTTAGCATTTCTTTGAGGGAAGAAAGATCATTCCAAGAAAAGAAGGGTGTGAGAAGGATTTCCTGTAAGGAAGGTTGCTGCTTTAGATTTTCATTCGAAATAATAACTGATGTCAAACAAACTTTTGATTTTGAAGACTTGCTAACTTATGGAAATTTTTTTTTAATGCTTTGGTCTCTGTTTCTTAGGTGCTGCAAGGACTGGAACTGCTGCATAGTTGTGTTAAACAGTTCCCAAAGTACTTCTAGCCCAAACAGAAACAGGAAACCCCAGTAATCATAAGGAAAACTTTGTTTTAATCCACCCACAAGGTTTAGACGCTTTCTTTGTTGCTTATCTAAACACCTGCTGTTATCTCTACGTGGATTTTCCGGGATTACTTATCAATGGCAGTTGTGATATCTAGAGGCATGAGCCTGTTGCATCTGTTTAAGCATTATTTTAAATATTAAGAAGACATATCCTGCAAATCAAAGTTCAAAGATCTCTACTCTTGCAAGTGAGGAGACTGTGTCTAAATAGACAAGAAAATTTATGCCTGGATAGATCTGTTTCTCTGTCATTGTGGGAAACATAATCCTAAATGTACAATTTCAGGTAGGTTTGTCCTGACATAGAATAAAGTCAAGTCAGTAAAACTACTGACATATGCCAAAAACATTCTCCATTGCTGATTTTTGCATTTGAAAATGAAGACTTAAATTGTATTCCTGCATCTGTTACTCTTACCACATCCCTCAGAAGGATGATGGGACCTTGAGTCTTTGTCACTATATGTAGCAGGTCCAGGGGCAAGCCATGGGGTGAACCCTGCAGTAGCAGAAGGGAAGTGCTGTAACAGGGGCCTTGTGAAGATGTAACAACTTGCACATCAAAGAAAGTGAATCTCTGAAGAGAAAATCAATCTAGTATTTGATGTTGAATATTTAGTCTAACTTATGGAGCATTTTTATTGTAAATGAGTTTTAGAGATCACTGCAACTAAGCTTACACAGGAATGGAAATATTTTCTGCCTGCAAACTGGAATAGAAGTCCAGATGGTACAAGCTGACTCTAGCATGCCATAAAATTGAAAGCAGCTTTCTTTTTTGAAGGCAATCCCCCCCCATTTTCTTATATAAAACATTATTAACTTCAGCATACAAGGGTATTCTTTTGGTTAAACTCTCTCTCTGTATATATTATCCTTATTTACTACCCCTCAAATTGCCTAAGTCTAAATACAGTCAAGGGGAAATTAGTCTAGATCAAAGCTGTTGTAAATACTTGGAAGGTATCCCATCTTCTTCACACAACAAACTGTTGTCTGTGTTTGTTCCATAGTTCCACCTCCATGAGTCCCGGTAGAAGGATAAAAGGGAAGGTCCTTGTAATTTGATCTCTGACAGTATCTGCATTTTCTCTCCAGAGGTGAGCATGGTCTTACCTCACTTGGCAGCTTTTAATAATCAAATTATTCATCTGAAATAATAGAAATACTATTCTTTTTGGTTGTAAGGCCATGGCTCTTCTGGTTATTGTTGAAATGAGAAGAAGGTAGTTGCACATGAGCTTAGCTACATGAGATTCTCATATAGCAAAAATAACTAATTTATGCCAGTTTTGTTAAACCTGTTATTAAGGATCTAAACCAGTTTTCACTAAAACTTTTCCATTGGAAGTGCACTGTACACACATTTAAGGCCACTGGCAACAGGTGCCTGTTCTTACTACTTTCTGTTGAACCTTTAAAAAGAGGCTAACAAATCCAAAAAGTCCTGGAGTTAAAAGGAACTGATACAAAGGAAATGTGGGCTCCTCCGCAGGTGGATGAGGTGCTAAGCCTGCAATGTGGCAGTGCTTTTCCTCTGAAACTTCCCACAGCAATGCAGCAAAACAGATACAGTGAAGTCTGTCTACCAGATCGTGAATAACTCCTGCCTGTCTCAGTCCTAGGATGGTTTGAAACAACCCAACTGTACTCCATTGCTTAAAATTATCTCAGATCCCAAGGACTGGAAAATGGCAAATGTGGTACCAATACTTAACAAGACTCTTGGTGAAATTTGGAGAATTACTGGGAGATAATTCTGCCTTATGTACTAAGCGGAGTAGCGGGGGGGAATAAATACGTAATACAGGGAATTAATCAATTTGGCTTTTTGAGTAAAATCTGTTAGTGTTATTTGAAGATATCAAAAAACATGCAATTAAGGTTGAGCTAATCACCAAATAATTTTAACAATACCTCTCCCTGAAGTCCATTAAAGAAACTAAGCAATTACAAGTATAAAATTAGTATAGTAATAGGAAATGTAATAGCTGTAGAGCTCCATAAATGTTTATAAGTGATCATGAAAAGTACATGAAGAATTAGGAGACATGCTTGCTGATGATACTGAATTATTCACAGCGATCAAAGGTAAGTCCATCAAGATCTGTAAAAAGATTTTGAAAGAATATTGAAATGGCTGAAGAAATACAATACTGATATAAATACAAAGTAATGCAAAGCCTGCCCTAATTACACATTCCCAGTAATGGTCTCTGTATAGGCCATCACCATCCAGGAGAAAGATCTTCCAATCACTGGGGAAATGTCTCCGAAAAAATCAGCTTAGTTCAGAGCTAAACTGGATGTTAGGAATTGTTAAGAAAGAAATAGGGAATATAAAGAAAACATCATCGAGACAGACTGTATATGCCTCTGGAATGACAGTGGTGTCTTCAGTTCTAGCCACATCACCCCAGTGAGCCTGTCCTAGAGCTAGAGAGGTATAACAGCAGCAAACAAGGATAAAAATAAAGAGATACAGAATGATTCTCTTGTAAAGAAAAACACACACTCCCAAGTAAAAGAGAAATAGCAAGTAGGTTATTTGTGTTGGTAAGAAACTCTAAATTGGACAAAGGGGCAAGGGACAGAGGAGGATAATTCTCTGTGGCAGTGGTGGGAAAGATACTGCTGAACCATGAAAATCCCCTTGGGCTATAAAAGAGAAATTTGCATATCTTATCACCTCCAACAGGCTGTCCTGAATTTACCAAGTCTATGATTATATTCTTATTTGTAATTAGATTGCAGCTTGGTAAAAATGTGTTTCCTGTATATGATCATCTGAGTAGTACAACTTTCCAAAGCCGAAAGAGGAAGGGTAACAAAGATCACCACTTTTACAGACTAAATGAATTAAAAACTTAATAATTTTGTATTTAAAAAGATAGAAATTATTTTACCATTCAGACTTTCCTGATGTGGATGTGATTTCCCTATCAATCCACAGTGGATTTCCCCTACAAGTACTTATCCATTCATCCCCCCGAGCCATATAAAGATTTTCCACTAATGAGATCTTTCTGCAATAGGTTCCACCAGTCAATATTCTGCTGCATGACAAACCTCTTCTTCTGTTTGTTTTTTGTCCTGCCATCTTCTTCTGATGCTCCTTACTGCAACACAGTATATTGAAAGGATCCAGACAGTTAATGTACCAAATAATAATATGCACTTAGACTGTATTTAAGAAGGACCACAATTTAAAAGAAGATAAAGAGGAAAGGAGCATAGCAGAACAGGAATATTAATAATATTTTCTCTCCGGTTAGCAGGTTTGATGCCAAACTCTTCAGCTAACAGTGGCAATACTATTTCACCCAAAAAATAAGTTGGTGAATAAAAGTGTAATTTCAGCCGTAATTATTATTCAGATGTTTCTCCTGACCCAAAAACACACTAAGAATGTTTCCTTTGAAAATACATTTCTAGTTCCTGCAGCCATAAATCCACCATACATCAGCAACTTTGCCTAACATATTATATTTGACTTTCTGGTCTAGCTGAAGTACATCTGCTCTGGTATGTGCGAATTACCCAAATTGTTTACCTGTGAAAAGAGGACCCTGCTAAAGGGACCATGACCATGCCAAGCAGAACTGCATGACTGCTCCTCAGCTGGTAGCCATGGCCTCTGGGCCTCCCAAGTGGTGAGGATTTACAGTGTCCTGTTTGAAAAACAGAGCTGCCCACCAGCTTGTTGCTGGGAACATCCTCCTTACAACAACAGCCAAACTTTCCTGATTCAGCAGGGCAATAAAAGGACAGTTGTCATTCTCAGTATTTAAGTGCTTTTCTGCAGAATGCTGAGAGTAATGGCACAGAACAGGCTTTGCCATTCCCTGTGCACACTATGGATACAAATTCAGAGCTGATAGTTTTAGGGCATATGAGCAACTGAAGTTCCTCAGCATTTTACAGCCCACCTCTACCTCTGTGAGAGCTCGTACACCACAAAATAATGCTCTGTTCATCACTGCTAAATGCAACTGAGTTTTCCTCTAGCTCATTTATTCACTTATGACTTTAACTGTCTCTTATTATCACCTTATTATGTCTCTTCTCTGCTTTTTGGAAATAATTTTCATTTTTGGTAGTCGGGCTGGTAATCAAAGCCTCCAGTTCCAGCAGCAAGCTCCACTTGCAAAATCCCTGAAGAGCTGATTGCTGGAAACTGGGAGGATCTGCTAGGGGGAAAAAAAAACCTCAGCTGACCCCGTTTAAGCAGCCACTGCTGGCTTGCCCTTAGATGCCAGCAACATGGATCTTTGCTCTAATTCAGTTCTCACATTTACATGAGGAAAATAGATGGGGAAAAATTCTGGTTTGAAAGAATACATTTATTCATGTAAACTACAGTCAGATGTGCGCAAAGACAGGGGATAGATTTCCTGTTCTTGTTTGGCTCTGAAATGCTATAGGAAGGCAAAAAGTCAAAACCAGACAAAAAAAAAGGTGATTTTCTCTAATGTTTTGTTTGTTGAAAAAGCTGGATTGGTCCTTCCGGTGTAATTTTATGCATAACGAGTTTTGAGCCCATAAAAAGCAATAATGTGACTTGCAGCATGAATTTCTAAGTATGTTCACAGATCGACTTCACCATTACTGAACTGTGTTTATCCCAGAGGCTCAGAACAAGAGTTTTAAAAGTATTCACTGGCCTAAATCTGTTTTCATTTCCGTTTATGTTAATGTCCCGTTCTGGATAATATTTTCCCTGTAGTCTGCTAGGTCAATTTACCTCAGTTGGTTGGGAATGGCATTTTCAGTTCTCAAATGTAACCTCAAGAAGTCTGATTTTTTTAAAAAAACTCAGAGGCTACTTTGCATATAATACCAGCAACTCAGTCTACAAACAACTGCCTAATAAATACTTACTGGTTTGACTTTTGAGATTTTATTTCTGCATCTTTCCTTTCAATACCACAGTCTGGGTGATGAAAGACTCTCCTGAGGGTTACTTTGATTTGAAAGCAGTTTCTGTAGTTGTGCCGTCTCATAGCCCAGGTTTGTTTAGCTTTTGGGTATGTCACCACACCATTCTGAGCTTTTTTTTCTCTCCAGTAAAGCACTCAAGGGTGTGAATGAAGATCTTATGGTGTTCACATGTATGGGCAAAACCCCTCTTCTCAAACTGGTAACTTATGTGACGGTTTGACTTGGAGCTGAAGGAGAAAGTGGAAGGAGTAGAAGTGATTATGTGATCTTAGGCCCATGCACAACCATGCAGTAGCCTCAGTCGTAGACACCAGGCAAGCCTCCTTGGCCTGTGCTTTGTCCATAACTTGGCATGCCTGCTCATAAAGTTAATAAAATGTCCGGATAGCAGATAGCCCATTGGTAAGCTTTTCTCTCTCTGGTTAAAGAAGTGCTTTCCTTTAAAAACGGCTTAAGTTATTTGCACAATTTCCAGGGTAAGTGTTGTTAGGATATGAAGTTTCTTTAATATCAGGGGAGTGTAACATGCTGCTGCAACATGTTCACACCAGACTGTGTTAGATCTCTATTTTTAAACTGGTCTTATAAAAATCTACAGAACTAAATAACACAAACAAGAATGGATATGTTACATGAAACAGCTAAACACAAGCATTTCCATGTGGTGTAGTCCCCACCAGAGCAGTCTGCAAGTTGGCTCTCAGATGAACCAGAGAAAGGAAAGAAAAAAGAAAATGCTGAACATTTTGGCAGACTCAAGTGCTATGGGATTTCTACAGAAGTCCAGATGGAGATCTGTAACAAGTTGTGTCTCTCAGGGGTCCATACTGGGACTGGTGTTATTTCATATCTTCATTAATGATATTGACAGCAAGATTGAGTGCACCCTCAGCAAGTTTGCAGATGACACCAAGCTGAGTGGTGTAGTTGCTACATCGGAAAGACAGGATGTCATCCAGAGGGACCTGGACAAGCTGGAGAAGTGGGCCTACATGAACCTCATGAGGTTAACAGGGCCAAGTGCAAGGTCCTACGCCTGGGTCGGGGCAATCCCCGATTTCAGTACACGATGGGGGATGATGTTATTGAGAGCTGCCCTGCAGAGAAACACTTGGGGACGCTGGTTGATGAGAAGCTTGACACGAGCCAGCAATGCGTGCTCACAGCCCAGAAGGCTAATCATGATGATCTTTAAGGTCCCCTCCACCCCTAACTGTTCTATGATTCTATGATTCTTTCAAGAAAAATGATTAACAAATGTTAGCTAACAGTCTACTGCAACCTCCATTTTCTAATTCCTGCAAGGACCAGTTTGAGTCTGAAATATTAATAGTAACACTAATCCACTCATACATAAGCTAATGTAATACTTGGATGGAAATGTCTGGTGGCATGGGGAACAAGCCACATGACAACTGTGGCTGTGGCTACATTGCAGGTAATTTTGTGACTATGGAGGTGGATGTGGTTCAGGAAGGGCCATCTGAGGCCACATGGAGTGCACTCGGACCTACATGCCAGCACTACCCTTGCCTTCCTAGGGTCTTGCCTGAACGTTGATGTCCAGACAGGACATGGCTTTCCTGCCTGGTATAGGCCACCTACAACCATATCTTAACTCCTCTTCCCTTTCTACGACTCCACCTTTGGTTCAGAGACACGTTAGGCCAGCCCCTGCAATCCGCCTCCCTCCAGCCAGGTGTTTGCTGCTCACCTACCACAGAGCCAAGGTCCTGCTCTGACTCAGTGTCCCTGCGTAATTCTGGGTCAGGCTGCTGAGCAAGAGCTGTGAGACACTGTGGCAAGAAGTCAGCAATGCAAACTTACCTAGCCGGGAGTTGCTCAGACACATGGTCTCTGTATCAGCATTGGTGTGGGAGGTGGCAGTGGTGCCTCAGCACTGGGGAGGCTCTGGTCCAGGGAACCATGGAGATCAGCCCCTTTGTTCCTGTCGGATGCCCACATGGCCAGCAGAGACTTTGGGGTAGGAAGCATGACAATGCATAGCTTAGTAGTTTGTCAAATCCCATTTTTTAAGTAAAAAATGATTGATTTGCATGACCCTGTCCTGTTTGCAGAGTCTTTGTGCCTAGTTAAAGATAACCAAATTGACCCAAAGAGAGGACATAACATGTTTTGAGATACAACCTACTTGCATTCACCTTCCCAGGCCAAGCCTTCTTTGCTGAGGGGGTAGTTTGCTAGTGCACGTTGCTTTTCTCCACAAAGACTGAAGATTCCCAATGCACCCTCTTTTAGTCTCTCTTCATGGCACTGGTGAGTTCATTGACTAGAAAGAAGATCTTTCTTCCCTTTGATCCCATGGCCTCCAGCCTCTGCTACTCCATCAGACACTATTGTGAATTATTAATCTGCATAAATTATTAATTTGCATTGATGGTCCACAAATACTACTAATAAAATACCCCAAAGATTAATAAGTAATTATGAGGGAGCACCACAGATGAAAGTCGTCTTCCAATAATCCTAAATTACAGGACAGCAACAAGCTAAAATGATGCAAACTGATGTCTGGCTTCTCTGTATCTTTTGTGTGACTCACCGAATCTAGTGACACCCAGTAACATATTTCATCTGTGTTATTTTGAAAATAATAAACCCTCATATCGTGAAAATACAAAAAGTTCCTAGTACATAACTAATTAAGTTAATTTCCAGTCTCTAAAAAAAGTGCCTAACAATTTATATTTTCATAATCTTTTAAGGTACAAGTTAAGTGGGTGTCCTCTGTATTTAAGCATGCTTCCTGTATTTCTAAGAAGGAATTATTACTGTGTCTACAGAGAAAATTCTAGAATACATATGTACAAATGCCAGGTAATTCACAACAAATGTTAGTTTGATAAGCAAATAATCTATTTCTATATGTTTGCTTAAAAACAGTTTCAGTTATGTATTTCCTTGATTAACACAAGAGATTTTTATTGTGATTTAACTGTAATGGAGTTCCATGTAGTAGAAACCTGCCCTGTACTTGAAGTTTTGCCAGGAAGGGTGAAGTTAAGAACATCCAGATTTACTAAACAATTAATCCACTTTTTCCTTTTGCATCTTTCTTACCTTTGGAGTATCACTGATTTAGGATGTTGGTTTCACTGTTCTCCACGTACCCCCCTTGTTAGCAATCATTCTACGAACAAGAGTATCCACCTTAGTGCAGTGATACATCTCATTTTAGAGCATGATGGTAAAGTAGCTTTTAATTTCTCTAGTTATCATGTTTGATGATTCTGCCTGGGTTTGCAATGGGTCTTTCTTGGTAATTAACCTAAATAGTTTGCTGATGTTACCTGTACAAAGAACAGACATTTCTTTTCCTCTTACTCATATTTTGTACTCTAATTTCTTGTACTTTACAATCATAAAGTAATGTAGCCAGTAGCTTGATGCCATTGCCATCATACACAGACTTTTGCAGGCATTCAGTCATCCATTTGTTTCTGGAGGAGGGAGGTTTGTTTCCCACTCTGCTCCGCTGGTTGGTAGCATGCAGACCTCAGAACTGAAGATTATTTGTAATTAATTTCTATAGCTCTCTGTGCACATTTAAGGATTTGAATACTTAGTCCACTTTTAATTCTAGACAGAGAAGTTCAGTGGACCTACACAATGATAAAATGTATTAATTAGTAAAAGGGGCTTCAAAGACACACTTGGTTTCTTTGCTTCTTCCAGCTCCTCTACAGATCTTCTTCCTGACCTTTGACTTGACTCAGCCTCTACCCTGCAATATGTCTTGCAGCCAGAGTCCTGCCAGAGAGGTATTTCATAGCCACATGCTCGTTCAGCCTTCCCTCTCAGATATATTTGACTGGAAAATATGACTGGGAAATGGGACGTTTGCCTGTACAGTACAGCTAAGTGACAAACACAGGTGGGCACTCTTTGCCTGACCAGTTACAGAAACACTGTCATTTTGCTTCAATTCACTGTTTATTTCTCTAAATATTTGGACTTATTACGTCTTTTTTAAACTGGCAGCTACCTTTCAATTTCATCAGTAGCTGTCGGTGTTCCTTCTTGGCTTTGTTCTTCTGTTACATATTGGTTGTCTGAGATAGGACTGAAGTTAAATCATATCAGCATGTTTTCTACTTCTTCACCTCTGATCATTTCAGTGCCTGAAGTTCTCCTTATGGCTGGGAAAAAAAAAATAAAAAGGATTCTGAAAGTGAAATGCTTTCCCTGGCTTTTAATTAAAATTGTAATTTTGCTAAAAAATAAAACCCATGGGTATCTCTAGTCAATCCTGACCTCGAAGTATCTCTGCCTTTCTTATCTGAAAAAAAGCCTTCTTTGATTTCAAATAAGCTTCTGCTGTAATCCTCATGCAGTGTTTCTTAATCAACTCCTTTTAACTACCCCAATTCTGCATTTTTGATTAGTTTAATCTCCAATCACCAGGAGCAAAATGGAGCTTTATTTTCCAGCAATGAGGAGAGTATCTTGCAAGAAACAGTTCCACATCCAAGTCCCTGATAATACATTTTGTGTCCAAGAGTCACTAAGCAAAGTTCATGAAAAGCAGTGCGAGCAGGGACCAGAAGCCAGCAGCCAAACTCCAGCCTCTTGCTGCAGAAGCATTTTCTTATCAATGTCAGAATGCTCTTTTTGCTATGCTAAGAATGGCAGGCATATCACTTTTTGTTTTCCTATATACTGTTCTAATTATTGCTCCGCTATGAGTGTGTTTTATTTCTTAGCCCAGCCGTCTCTCAGGACTGATTTTCATTCAGTACAAATGTTCTCATTATAAAGACTTAACACGAGGAGAATATAAATGAGAAGATGAGTGCACGCTAAGAACTTGCTTATACAGAAACTGTATTGATCAAAGGAATAGCAGAGTAAAACACATGTCGGCATTAATGTGCTCCTATTTCCAGGGTTCAAACAGTTTCCTTTCCCATAAAAATGGTGTTACTCCTTGCCTCTGAAATCAGGACGATGTAATGATTTTGTTTAACTGAAATAAAAAGTGCAAAGCATTTCTATAGCACATTATGATACAGCACTAATGAGCTTAGTGAAAGTGAATGCAGCTTCAACAGTTTCAGAGATTACCCAGACTCTTACGGAACAATCAAAATTCCAAAAGGATTTCACAAATTAGATGACTACACGACCATGACTTAAAACAATTCTCATAAAACTAAAGTAAAACTTAATTTATGTAACTGCCCACTCATCACGCAGCTGACACACTCACCATCTTAGTTCTGGAAGGGTGCATCCCTTGGGAACTGGTTTTGTCTGGTGGGTTTGCGCTGTCTCCACTGCCTCAGGATTAGACAGCAGTCATCCTAGATGAAGTGAACAGCCGTGCAGGTCCTCCTCTGACCTCTGCTAGGTTGAGTGAGAAGTGTCTCTGCAAAGGTATCACCCTCTGGGATTTCAGTGACAACTTCCTCCCTCCTTCAGAGGGATGGAGGCAGCTGAATGCTATAGTACCAATTCAGTCCTTCACTGTCTCAGGCCAAGACAATACGACAAGAACAGCTGAACAGAGGCAGAGGGCATTCACAGATAAAAGACTGCTTTGGAAAAGATTCTGCAAAACAAAATCCCAGGCTAGAAGCAGAATGAAACAACCCTCAGGTGTCTGGCCACCAGGCTCCACATGAGGCTGGATTCCCTGCTGGCTTCCACAGGGCTGTAGCTGGCTCTAGAGGCAGTACTTCATCTACAGCTAAAAAGTTTCAGTTTACGCTTCATTTCACAAGCATTTCCCCAGAAACAACCGAATTTAAAAAGTAAATATGTTTTTACTAAACTTAACTTACAAGCTCTGCTGGCTTTGCTAGTCTATTTTTCCTGCTTGCCGAGTACATAAATGTGTAGGATACCTCGCAACACTTCTATAAACTCAGAATAAAGCACGGCTGACACTCTTTGATCCATGAAACACTCTCATGGCCTTTAGGCTAAAATAGCACACACAAAAGTTATAGTTATAATACCTATAGTTATAACCAGAATATTCTATAAATATTGAACACAAAGCCTCTTAAATAACTTCCAGATTGCATAACCTTGTCATGAAGAAGTATTTTAACTCTCAAACCATCATATTCACTTCAGTGGGACCATTAGCAGATACAGGGCAATATCCAATGCGCATCCCAATATTCGAACATCTGGATACAGTGCCTGAATCTGATCTTAATATCACTTTCTCTCAACACAGAAACACTGTTTAGTTTCCTTTTCACAAAGATCTTGATAAATATATATCTGTTGCTTTACTATCTAGCCATCGGGCTCAGCATCCTTATGACGTGTTCACCTGTGCTTGGAGACACTGGTTTCTACAAGTCTCTCAGAAGGTAGAACTAAGACTAAAACATGGACAAACTTGCACCATCTGTTTTGAAATGCCAACACTTTCATGGAATAACCTGTGCACCCCTACTTCAATAAATGACCCAAAAGAAGGGCTTGTTTAAAAAAAAAAAAAAGAATTGTCTGAGAATTATTTGTGAGTGAGAGGAAGAACACATTTGTTCTGGTGTGTGTGGCTCAGACCTTCACACCCGTCTATATTAAGTTCAGTCTCTAAGTACCTACATCCTTCAGTGCTCATCTCACAGCTTCATACAAGAGATTTATGCTTTGACAGTCAGGCTTCACCAGAAGTGGGAAAAAATATAAAAAACAGGAAAGGCAAGAAAAAGAGTTGTCATAATAGAATGAATCTAGATGCAGGATTTTTTTTTACCCTACTTAGTTTTCCAATTCACATAATATAATAGTGGTGACCTGAAATAAAGGCTATGATTGGCATTTCACATGAAACGTGAATGGTTTAGAAACAAAAGCCCTGTTGACTTTCATGGGTCAAAACATCTGAAAATCAAAGATGGGGATTAATTGCTTAAACGTATGTATACAGTGTCTTTCTATAGGCTCCAGGCTACCCTCTGACCCATGTTATCTGTGGGCTGGATTTAAATCACTTGATGCCATACAGATAGCTACTTCTGAATGAACTAGTACTTAGTAATATTCAATACAACAAAGAAACTTTGGAACAAGCTGGACTCTGGGAATCACTGTGCTGGGATGTGTATACTCACTTGTGACTTCATCTCTAAGGGTAACTGCACATTCAGATATTATTATTGTTGTTGTTGTTGTTACAGAACAAATCTGAGACTACTCATTAAACTCAAACTCAGTCTTTGACATTGAAGAGTGGATACGGACCTCTAGGAAGTTGTACCACTACTTCCTCCTAAACCCATGCAAGCCAGAATATAAATGAATGCCTAGAGGTTCAAAGTTTTGCAGTCAGAAACAATAATGACTTAGGACTAGCTTATCTGCATGAGCCTGTTCACATGATTTCAGTACCCAAGCTCTAGGTCACTATCTTGGCACAACACTCAAAGTCATCTTAATGGTGCAATTCATACAAGCAGTGTTTCTGCTAAGTACTTTTAAGTACTTAATTTTATTAAAGAACAGTTGGAGACAGGTGAAAATATACACAGCATGCAGAGAAAAAATACTTTATTGTGTACATGGCACGTATGAGATGCATTTTCAGTATACTGTCACATATCAAATGAGAAAAAATAAACTCTGACACATAAGCTAAATGACAAGTGCTTGAGACCAATGATGAATACGCACACAGCTGTTCTAACAGCACAATTCTGATACTGATCACAACACATAATATATAGTTTTATGATCAGAGGCAATTTTAAACAATGTTCATAAAAAATGCAAAGATTGGACCTACTCCTGTACTGTGGCACATCCAAAACTTCAGTGAATCTTCCAAGTGTGTGGAGGGAACAACGAGAGCAAACTGACACCCCTCCTAGGGCAGCAAAGGGTAGAGATGGAGAAAACATCAAAAACAAAAGACAACACTGTTCTACAAAAGTAAAAAAACAAATATTATCCTAAGGAATATTATTTTTTTCACAAGAAATCTTAATTGCAGCATCCCGACTCCATTAAAGCCAATGAGAGCCTGCCATTGAGATCAGTGGAGCCTGAATTTCATTCTGAAATTTAAAACATTCCTGTATGAATGTAAACATCAACAGAAACAGCATGTCAGCATCTATACAAGTGTTCAAGTGCTATTTAAAAAAAAATAAAAAACAGACAGTCCAACCCAAAATGCCAGTACATATCCAAAAGTCAGATAATTAAAAGAGGTGTTTGGGTTTTTTTTTCAAATATACATTTTAAAGTACTTAAAAGCATCATTTTTTTTTTAACACTTGTATATCACTGCTGGGAAAAGGAGCTACGAGAAAAATCTGAATCATTTGCAATGATACAGGAGGGCACAGTGTTTGCTCAGATTTATTTGAAACCAGTATTTTTCCACCTTGGAGTCATGACATACCTGCGCATTCAAGCACGTTTCAAAACAAGGCTCAGAAGTGGTTGTACTTTATCATTAAGAACTATAATCCTTTTGTGCAAGTATTTCAGCACAATCCCTCACAGAACATTTACACTCATTCACATTTTCAGTAAAAAAGAAAATTTCTTGAAGAATTTTTTTGTCGTTAAACAACCCATTGAGATTTTACATTATGGCAATTTAAAATCATGCACTTGGAGATCCAGAGTCAATACAACTTTCCCATTTACTGTTAGAGTTGCCCCTGTCTTCAAACAGTTCCTTCCTAATTTTCGTGCGGATCTCAGGACTGGATAACAGCTTCTTTATCTGATTCAGTCTGGATAACAGGGCTTGTGTTTCTCTCTGCAAAGCTTCCTTTACTAAGTCTGCTGCATGGCTCTTTCCTAGAGGAAAACAACAGTATAATACATTTTATAACAACTAACGTCACTTAGAATTATTAATTTATGGAGATAGTATCTACCTTGGACCATATTATGTGCTCAGCCTTTTGCCTGTACTGATTTTCTTATAAAAAGGTATTTTGTAAAAAAAATATAATTTACATCAACAAGTGCTACCCAAAAGTAGAGAACAGTACAGTATCACATTTAAGAGAAACTCCTGTCATATAACATACTGTGTAATAGTATCTGTGATGAATATCTGTAGTGGCAATTTTTAGCTTGGGACTGACTGCTGTTTACCAGGAAACAGCATGTGCTCTTACATGGAGTAAGCAGCCCTGTAGCAGTGCCCAGCCCCTGGGTGGGAGGCATCGCTTCCACTTATGGCAAGGCCTCTTCCATGGCCATTCATGACAATCCAAAAGGCAAACATGAAGGATGCAGTTTCTCTTCAAAAGCAAGGAAGGGTCTCTTGTTATCAAGAGCCACAGAAGACTGAAGTTGTCTGTTTCACAGTTTTCTTTTTTCCACCGTCCATCCCTTCCAGCATTCAGCAGATTTGGAAGCACTTACAAAACTGGTAGACAGTGTCCTTCAATTCAGAACAAACTTTTGATAAGACTCACAGAGCAGAGTGCCTGTCACCCAGCACTACTTAGCAAATTTCAACAGGGAGCTGGGACACATTTTTGTGGTTATTCTTGGTGGGATATTTGCTCCCAGGCTTTTTCCACAGTGCTCACTTGCTGTTATCATTGTTGGTCACGTTCTTATTGCCATTTCCTGCTTCTTCAGTTTTCACGGGGCTTCCATCAGTCTGTCTGGGTTTGTTTTGTGTTTCTTCCAAATACTGCTGTACAGCTTTCAGCACCGCATTCTCCACCAGCCTTTTGCTGAGGCTCACCAGCTCTGCATCATCTGGCTCTGCTGCACGTTTTTCACCTACGCGCCACAACAGACAAGAGAAGGAATTCATTGCTACAGAAAGATACTAGCCATAATTGTACCAAGAGCCTCTGGTTGAGCTGGATTTAAAATTTTCAGCTGCCTCTTCCTGACTGTAAAAAGTAAATTTTCCCTTTTCAAGCTCTGAATCAAAAGTGTTTCAAGAACATATATACTGTACATCGGCTTAAAACCATTTCACTGCTCATCTTTATTGTAACAACCTAATAAAAGACACTGGCTAACACTGGGCACCCACTCAGCTTAGAAAAGCACAACTTTCATTTCTTCTCGCCAACAATCATATGTGCCATTTGGGCAAAGATGAAGACGACTGCATACAATGAATTTATGTTTTAGCAGCACTCTTAAATTTAGCTGATTTTGCTTAATAAATCTAAAATCTTCTACCTATTTATTCATCACTTGTAAATAAAGAATTTCTAATGGAAAAAGTGACTAAAATACTCTATGCTCAGTCTAACTCTTTTCCTAAACAAAGTGTAACACTTGGAAAAGCCTTGTACTCTCTCTGTGTCACTCTTCCACCTTCTAACATAAAGCTCTGACACTGAAGGCATGCAAGTTCCAGCAGTCTATTCTTAGATATCTGTTGATAAAAGCAAGAAGCTGGCATTTCACTGCTTTGTTAAGAGTTCACATGAATAGATATATAACTGTACACATAATGAGGATTCTCATGCATTATTACATGTATTTTGAAATTGTACTTTTCCATTAATCATTTTCCTAATAAACTACACAGCCTACTACAACAGTCTCCTCTTACGAAGAATGCAATCCAGAAAAAAGATTTTGTTTTCTGATTTCCACTGGCCATATAATTTGTCACTTTGCAATTTCTTGTACTACGTAAATAACTGTTCCCCTTTATCTGTATTTAAAGGCCATACTTTTAATGTCCTTTTCTGGAGTTAGCATTCGCCAACTAGGAGTAAGAAGCTGCTTAGTCACACACATCTGGCGAAAGAGAAAAAAATATGTACTCTCTGCACAGAGCTTTGTACTGTTCATTTATCTAAATTTGCTCTTTTTCATATATGTAGATTTACTCAAGTTTGCCAGGACATGTAGATTATAACAAAGACTTTTATTAGTCTTCCTAGTGGATTGCACACACCAGAAGCAAGTTTGCTGATAAAACATAATTCATATGGCGATTTGAGGGGGAGAGGGAGAGGCAGAAAAAACCCTTCATTTTCAGAGGCAGTGTTTTTACTAGCTGTTAGTAAGAGCACTCTGCTCTGGAAAAGAAAGGTAGACCAAACTCTTCTGGTTCCAGGCCTCCACTGTGCAGTTACTGTGGTGAAGGAAGAACTGTGCTCTCCAGCTGTAGGGTCATCAGATCTGACCTCAGTAATGCATTTCATTACATCTTGGAAAAAGTTTGGAAAAATACTCTGGGAAGTATTTTAAAAGGCAGCTACAGGAATAGTTTTAGTTAAAACCAAATTAAAAAAATTAAGAGAAAACATTAAAAATGCATTTAGGATTTTGAAGAAGAAACATTTTAAGTTAATAAGCGAGTTCAAGGGAGGCACAAGCACTATTCCCAAAACCACTTCGTGCCCTCTGGCCCACTGCTTACCATGTTCCTTTCCTATTTGTAAATCCTACGTTTAAGCCTATCCTTAAACTTAGTTAGAGGAGGGACTTAATTTAGGCTCTTATCTCTCAGGACACCCTATAAACTTATATATGAAAAGCATCTCCTCACAGCTCTTACGAATTGATCCCATATGCTCCTTGCTCTTTTGAATGTAGCCCTTTGATTCCAAAATTCCTTTGCTTTTAATAAGGACGTTCAACAAAATGATTTGTTTGCCCCAGCCTTTTTATTCATTAGAAAAAAAAACCCGAATACCATGGTTTCCACTTAAGGGATTTTTATATTTTTCAGAATTGCTACAAAATCACAGAAATTGTTACTCACACAGCTCTAATGATCTCTCCACACAATTCTGAACAAAATCAATGGGAAATATGGTGTTCAGCCACTCTGCTTCTTGACCCTATAGTACTTAATATGCAGACTATGACTAATCAGTCAAAGAGGCCTCCAGATGCCACAAAACAGTACTGATTATGTTTACTCAGAATGCAATTTTACTTGTAGTACATTATGTATTAATCTTACAGCCTAAAAAAGGACAGAGCTCTTCCCTCATACTTATTTTCAGAAAAACCATCCTAACTTGCATATGTAACCATAAAATCCATATATCTACTATTGCATGTAAAACGTCAAATTAATTAGATAGCTCACAGTCTAAGTGGCACCTGAAGCATGGAAAAAGTCAGACTACCTAAAATAACAATTTTTAAAGTACAGTTTTTATAGCTATAGATGAACGCATTGGGGTTTTTTTATTGTTGTGATTTGTTTTTAATATTTCGAGATACTCATGGCTCACCAACAGTCTGGAGGTGAGTCTATAGTACCTCTCAAATGAGCTCTGCACTCTCACTGGGAAGACACATGTGGGATCTGACTGACATGCGAATGCAAAGGCATAAACATCTGTGTATTAAGAGTACTCTTACATTTATATGTCCATTTACCTTTGTGGCTTGGCATATGGGTCTATACGATTCACTCATGCTCTGGTTATATTGTCAGACTCCCTAAATAGCACTTGTGAGAGTGTCTGTGCAATGCTGAGGTTCATCAGCAAGGTAGTGGTGTACTATTCCTGTTCATAACTGTTGACAAAAAGAAGTAGCTCACATAATAGTACCAGGTTTCAACCATCAGTATGTACTTGAATATTTGACACACACATGGTCCATTTATAGCACTCTGTTTGCTGCATCTGCTGCCTGCTTCTTAGGTGGATACAATTAATTTGCAGCAGGGAAATGCTTCTCTGTGTAGAAGCATTATGTTACAGGAATTATCAGAACATCAGTAAAAAGTCATTGTAGATATGAATGGTTTAGACTTAAAAGGGAGGTTCACAAATTCAAATTTGCTTTGTTTTGTAAACTGCTCTGCAAAGGGAATGGATACACCATATGAACTGTACGTGCATCTATGCTGTGCCTCTCGGTATAGACTGTGCCATTACTTTATTTCTGTACCTATAAATAAAAAAATCTACACTGTCTTCTACTGCATGTGGCTTAGAAAAAAATGGGGGGAAAAAAAATATTTGTTTTGTTTATCCCAGAATTTTCTTCTATAATTTTTGAAAGATTAAACAGATTCCGACTCTTTGAATGTATCTCAATGCATCCATGCTAAGCAGTGCTCATTGTTACTGCAACTGAAGCACACCTTTTGTTCTGAAATCACCACTGTTTTTAACAAAAGGGAACTATCAACTGCACAGAATTGCTCAAAAGGGGCTTTATGATCTCACAGCATGCAGCTAGCAATGAAACATCCCTGCAACCAAGTCCAAGCGTAGATTCAAATTCACTGCTGCATCTCCCTACTGCACTAAGTTTATTTGCCAAGTCTATGCTCCCTTACAAGATTGATCTGGATTTTGAAATACTAAATTGGAACAAAGTAGATTTCGTGATCCTGTCCTAAGCATTTTTGTGGTCCCGACACAGACTGTTTTAAAGCCCACATAGGTATATCATATTCAGAGAGAGACAGGATAGTTACTTAGATTCCTCTCCTGTTTATAATACTAGCCCATATTTTTGTGAGATTTAAGTGAAAGAGCCAACAACAGATCCCTTCTGTGGGAAAAACCAGTTTTACAATCATTTACCAGCTACACTCCAAGATACTGTTTTGCAATCCTTGCCTCATGGTCTCAACACACTGGGGTTTTGTTTCTACCTCCAATAACCTTTCATCACAACAAAATTATGATGGCGTGGGGAAAATTCTAAAGGAGACCCTACGTATTTTGAATAGGAGACTGAGACCAGCTAAGCAGTCCATACTCTGGCAGCAGTGGTTACAGTTTCCACCGTGGAGAGGGCTGTGGTAACAGACACACACCTCAGTCTACCCTTTGGTTTGTTAGTTCTCTAATATTGTTTCTACAAATCTAGAAATCAAGAAACCACAAGGGACTCAGGAAATCTGTTAAAACCTAAACATTAAGAAATTCTTTATGAAAGCTGGAAAACTTCATTTTTTCTACTTACATTGCGCCTCTTACTGACACCAAGAGGATAAGCTGTTGCATACATGCAAAGCTTTCACCACAAGACTCCCCTTCTGTGGGTGACACCCCAGTGGCTCCAACTCACAATAATCCCTTGCTATAAGATAACCAATTATTAAACCCTCCGTACAGGGCCAAAAGGTTTGCTGATGTGCCGTATAGTGGCACTAGAAGGAAAGAAACAACTATCATAACTGCTTATGTACTATCAATTGTTTCCATGTATGGTAGGGTTGGAGAAAACACTGGAAGGTCAATAAAAAAAATGCTAGACAGATTTCAGTGTATTAGTTCATACAGTTTGTGACATCAGTGGTTGTGCCTTTATCATGGTCCACTATCTCTATGTTATCAGAAAAAGACCTAAGAGCGAAGATGCTTATACTCACAATACCTAAGAAGATGTAGGTTACTGCAAGACTGCCATGCCTTGCTGCAGCCTGTGGAAGCATCTAGTTTTTGCTACTCTAGACCTATCTTTGTATCTAAAGAACATGATTAAAATTAAATTATATCTCTCTGACTTCTGTGGGAATCCAATGAGGTTACTACACCTACATACTGAATTGCAATGTCCTATCCATGAGACCAATGTATCAAACATTTTCTTCACTGAGGACATTCAGATAAATGTGGTGAGCCATCTATATTAAACAGAACTAGAACATTAGAGAAATACCATCCTCTCTTATCCTGCAAAGACAATGAGTCTACAGTCCCTAATAAACTGAATAACAAGCTATAACCAGGCACCAGACTGTATGCTACCCATCCTTGCAACAGACTGTGAATGAGCCAGCACATTCAAAATCATGGTTTTGAAGTAATGAACACAAACATGAGCATGTGCCCGTATCTAATCAACACAATAAGCACCAACAGGAAAGTCACAACTCTGAACATTTCCTTGTTAATTAGGAAGGACTTCTGTGAAATGTCTCAAGTGGTCACTTAAGGAACTGGCACAAATAAGGCACTGAGAAAAATGGTGAAATTATAATCTCATTATGACACATTGACATTTGCATTGCTGGATGTTCCTACCTGATGTTAAGCATTGTGTCTAGTTTAGGTCTCCTGGAAATCTAACAATCTTCTTTAGTTTTACATATGTTGCTCTGTAGATACAGGACTGTCCAACAAAGCAGTACCAATCACTCCTTTGTGCTGAATACACGAATTTCTAGTTTGGTGGAAAGATTTTTATCTTATTTCACTCATAACAGAATAAACACAACAAAAATAGCAGCTTCTAGTAAAGAGGAAATTAAAGGAAATTGCAGCTATTCCAGGAAAACAGTGTTCTTGCCAGTTTCAGTGATAAGAGCAGCAATACCTGCATCTTTCTTTGAGATGGAGGCTTGGAGAACACGACAAAAGTTTGTTTTGTTTCAGACTAAAGCCTTTGAAGCTTAGTGATCTAAAATTTCTGACCACCCCTAAGTGGAGAAACAGGATGTTTCTCTGCTGTGCCTACTCTTCCTTCTAGAAGCACTGAAGAATGCAATGCCACAAGCGTGAGCCTCCAGAAAAAAAGGTAACTAAGACTCTAGTGCTGACATACCAGGAGTTCTGTTAAGTATCTTCATTCTGTTTTCCTATTAAAAGAGATCTGCTGACAGAAAAATTTCCTGATTAATGTAGTTTAATGCTCAAACTTAAGGAATTTCTAAAAAGTCTAGTGCAACATGAAACAAATGGCTGAGGAAAAGAAGATGATTTAAGAAGCTGAGAAATCTATCTGATTTTCTCACCAATACTCAAGTAGAGGAGACCAAGTTACAAAAGTGATTTTACATAACCACAGGAACATCCACTATGCACGCTGTTAATGGGAGAACCAAAACAACCAGGCAGATGGTGATAGCAAACACCCAGGCAGAATTATTCACCTCCTTCTACCACCCACAATATTGCCTAGTGCTAGCAGCTCATGGGAAACAGTGAAGAAGAGACAACTGGACTAGCAAGGCTAGTGGGTAGAGCAGGAGAGTTCCTTCTTCCTTCAGCGTGCAGCCACGGGGGAGCCTTCCACTGCTTTCAGAGCCCAAGACAGACCATGCTTCCCAGGGAAAAGCTGAATTCTAGAATAGGACAGATCTAGCAGGCCCTCATCTTCCACATTCCTCCACAAATAATACTATGCACTACGGGAGACAGCATATGTCGCTTCCCCATCACTGTGTTGCCAGTGACCATACAGAAGTAGTTGGATGGTCTTAAATGCTGAAAATCACCCTGACAGGTCAGTAAGATGTAGGAGACGTAGGTCCAAGAAATGCAGCAGTTAACCAAACTACTACATACTCAGATTTTAATTGCCAAAGTCCAAACATGTTATCAAATGCCAGAAGGACCAATGCTTATGGACCAGTCGGCCACAAAAATTGAACATTTACTTTAAAGTGTGATGAGGGAAGTAATTTAATACACAACCCTCTCTCATTGCTGTTTCCTATCCTTCTTATATTCTCTGTGAATATTTTTAGGATTCATCTGTTACTATATAGCTTCCAATGGGACAGTACTCTAGCTGAGAATTCTTCATGCTCCTGTCAAGTAGACTAAATAAAGCAACATATTTTGGGCCAAGACAGATGTTAAACAAGCGTTCAGAACTAAATCTTAACAAGCTGATCCTGCATTGTTGCTTTTCCATAAAACTAATGCTATCAAATACTCACATAATATGTGTCTCTCCTTGGGGGAAGCAAATTGGAATACATTTGTAAATTATGGATAGAAGAGCAAAATATTCATCAACATATACTTTCATTTAATTATTTCAATTGCAGTAACATAAACTGTGAAACACAGCTGCATACTACTTGAAACACAAAAAGAAGACAAAAATCCTGTCCAACAAAGATTAAGATGCAAGTATAATTGCAATTCAAAAGGCTAGCAAATAGTGCCCATAAAACACTGCAATAAGGTGCAATTTTTATTGCAAAATGTCATTTGCAAGGTGTATTTAATGTCTCTGTAATCATATTTAATTAGACCATAAATCTAGTTCAAGAAGATTACAGTCACATCTTTTGGTAGGGGCATCTTACATAGGTTGGAAGTGGTAGCGTAACTATATTCTAAGCTTGTCAAAATAGATGGGTCCAATCCTTTTCCCCCAAGATCTTGCATGAAGGAACCAAACTCATCTTCACCACCATCTTGGGTAAACCACGAGGTTACGAATTCTTCAACAACAAAAGTAATGTTGCTGCTATCTTTCATTTCATGGATCAAGCCTATAAAATCTTACAAGATTTGTTATTAGCTCTGGGAAAACTAAAATAACACCTTTAAGTCAAGTCGAACATAATAAAAAAAAACCCATTAAATATTTATCACAGCATTCTTATCTTAAATCCCTTTATCTGTTACATATTTTGCCCTAATTAATGCATTTAGCATTATTATTTCCTCCCTCCATTTTGTTTGCCACATAACCTCCACTTCAAATGTATTTTTTAAAGCTAGAATTTGACATTCGTTTTGACAATGATTTAGCGAATTGTAGCTATATAAATGTTCACAGCTCCACCATATATAGGATTATGAAACGTTTCTAAGTAAAAGACTTATTTGTAACACCTGGAAAGATTAGTTTATACAAGTAGGGGGGTGGGGGCTGGTCACCTGAGCCATAGGAAATTAGAATAGCTGTAAAGAGTTAAGAATGCTGAAGGTATGACTACAGTTCACTTAATCTAATTTGCAGGAACCTAAAAACTGTTGCTTGAGTACAGCATAAAGAGAGATTACTTAATGAGATCTGTGGATGAAAAAAATTGAAACATTGCCAAGTTATAAAACAATTTAATGCAATCAATCCTTCACATAAAATAAGCAGACATTATAATCTAGGACAAGAAAAAACAAAATTATAATAATACTAAAGGACAACACTCATATTTTTTCCATCCTATTTTTTTTATGAATAGTGCATTTATCAAGATGATAAACAAGCACCTAGTAATCAAAATTAACATAATTCTTGAGTCTCCTTCACCATTAGAAATCAAGAATAATTGAATCTTGATTATTTATCTAGACCAGTGGGTCTGACTTTCACATCCTTTCTATGCTAAACATTAAATAACAGTAAAACCCTTCTCTTCCCCCCCTCATATTTCTATTTCCTGAAACTCGGTGAGTCAAAGCTTATTCTAGCAGCACTTCCATGAAATCAATCCAGAAACACGTCAGCTATGCCAAAACCTGAACTAATCTTCACAACTTCAACCAACTTATACTCTTTACCATAATAAATTGCACATTACCATGCCTTAAATTGATGGTGCCTTTTTCTTTCCACTCCTTCTTCCATTTTATCTCTACTTACACAGTACACACAATTCGATTCCTGCCTCATCAGTATCCTAATAATACTAATTCTGTCCCATTAACATCACTGGAGAACTGCATACTTAGGCCAACCAGTCTTCCAGTCTTTTATTTCTATGTTTATAAACGATTCTAATTTGGACCTTCTTTTTTTTTCATCAGCCTTGCTTACTTTAAAGTAATATTTTTCTCAGTTTCTCTCCAGCTTAGACTAAAGGAATAGACGTCAGATATTCATGTCATAAACAGTTTTTCATTTCTCTTCAATGCATTTGAGGTGCCTAGGGACACACTTTAGTGGTAAACTTCGCAGAGTTAAATTTATGGTTGGACTTGAGGTCTTTTTTAACCTAAATGATTCTATGATTCTATGAATCAGAACGAACTGTGATATTAGAAGCAGGTATTTTTCCTCAACTCCAGCTGAACAGCGATGTATTTGATCCCAAAGTTCTCTTTGCCTTTATATTTTCCACACAGAAAAGTTTTCCCACTTCTGTGTTTGGCTACAGTGGTCAAGAAAAGTTCATTAAAGATGAGGAAATGGAAGATGGGCAATGCCTCCCCTCAACTGCACCAGAACCAGTGACCTAGAGCATTTGAAAATTAGCTCGTCCTCACAGCCTGAGTGCAGCTCACATTGATCCAGATATTCTGCAGCTGATGTAGAAACTTATACATATCTTACACATAGCATGTTTTTATCCAAAGCTCAATCCTGTAATCTCTTATTTTAGGCCTTATATAGAGATTATGGCTAAAAAAGGACCAAAGTAATGAAACCCATCTTTCAAAGCAAAATCATGTACTTAATTTGGAAGAGAGCTATTATTGTTGTTGTTGTTACTGCTATTATCATTCACTTGCACTAAAGCAGGCAGTACATGTCTCCACGATCTCAGCTGTGTTACATCAAGATTTCTCCCCTTATTACACCAAGAATACCACACACTAACAAAAAGTAACAATAATTTCATTAAAAGAGAGGATCAGTGTTTCAAAAACATGCAAACACTACAGCAATTCTCATTCTAACATCTGAAAGGCAATCCCAGACTTTAGGAGGGTGTCCAATCACTAGAACTCACCTTAGTCATATGATATTTTGTAGAACTACAAGAATAAATTTTTCATTTTGTTTTGAAAAACTTCTCACATTCTGTTAGCAATGTGTATGTGAAAAGTAAAAGGGGAGGTGAGAGAAGAAAGGAAGAACTTATTGATTGCTTTAGGCTATACTGAATGGTAGTGGATTTTTAAGACAGGAATAAATGTAACTGATTCTCCTCAGACACAGCAAGTGCTGCAGAAAAAAAAAATGCCTGATAGCTAATATGGTTTTGTTCAATCCTCATGCTTTGTACTGAAGTTGAAAATTGAATAAAATGCCATTTAAAATATTATTGCTATGATGTGAAACAGAACAAGTAACACAATAATAGACCATGGCATAAGTAATTTCTCCTCTTAGCAAAAGGATACAAGTTCTCTAGGGAGAATAAATGAATTATCCATGCCTGAAGATTTTAACTCTCAGGAAACTCAGCAAGCACCCAGATTAAGTTCACCTGAGACTGTAAGTATTCAAAGGGATTAAGCCATCAGCAAAAACCGACAAAGTTAATGTGTATTTTGTGACCTTGGAGATCGTGGTCCAAAAAAGATATCTAATAAGGAGAGAATTTTCTCTATCCCAGTCTAAGACAGCAATTCCTAAGTTTCATGAGAGTCACAGGAAGCATCAAGAGCCTGACAAAAGTTCAGCTGCATGCACTGCTGTCAGAATTACAGGCCTAAAAGCACTGATTATGGTAGAAGTTTCACAATGCCAAACCAATCACTGTGTTTGGTGTACTTTTAGCTACCTAGGTTGAAGGACTTAGTCTGTGGTCAAACATTTAACAATTTCACAGGGAGGACCCAGGGAACTACAGGCCTGTCAGTCTGACCTCAGTGCCAGGGAAAGTCATGGAGCAGGTGATCATGAGTGCTATCATGAAGCACTTGCAAGAGAACCGGGTGATCAGGCCCAGCCAACATGGGTTCACAAAAGGCAGGTCCTGCCAAACCAACCTGATCGCCTTCTATGACA
>WAAB01023971.1:337155-411630 GCA_013389865.1 Piaya cayana | reverse complement strand
AGGGTCATTAGGCATTGGAATATGCTGCCCAGGGAGGTGGTTGATTCACCTTCCCTGAAGGTGTTTAAGGCACGAGTAGACGAGGTCCTGAGGGACATGGTTTAATGTTTGATGGGAATGGTTGGACTCAATGATCCGATGGGTCTCTTCCAACCCGGTGATTCTGTGATTCTGTGAATTTATAAATTTTAAATTATATTTGTGGCATCCAGTCCGTATCCTTTTGGTTAAGACAGGATAATAACCTAGCCCTTTCTTCAGGCTAACTTCCATAGTATACACAAACCTATACTCCAAATTCTTCTAAATGGCATTCTCTTCCGCCAATTCTACAGTTCAAGACTATAGAAACAGAATGACTCAAATTTTAGGAATAGCAAAAATGACTGATTAGGTACAAAACATTACTAAACCAGAAGTAATCAGCTGCTGAACAAGACACCACTATGCTTTACTGCAATCCTTTTCCAGATAACTTATTTTCCACTTTGCCTATAATAATTCCACAAATAATAACAGATCAGTGTCATCTAAAGGACAACTCCTCACTGGACCAAGGACCTTTGTTTGGCTTGTGCTCTTTATTTGTCTGCATTAATCAAAAAAACCTTGTCACAACACTGCAAAATGTAGAGATTGCAGTCCAGCACTTGTCATTGACAGGAAGCTTTCCCTGACATATACGCAAAATGTTCTCACTCTCATTTCACATGATGCAATAGAAGTAATCCTGTGCTATCTGAACATTATGCTTAATCATGTTAACCAGTTCCTACTCCTGCTTTCCGGCTTTGTAGCTTTTTATTTTTCCCCAAAAAACCTAGCTAGTTCCTCCCCTCAGAGCACATGGGCTATGCCCAAGACAGAGCTCCACAGTTTGCCAGGTATTTTCTGGAAGTGCAGCCTGGTCTCCTGACTTTGAAGCATTATGTTCTTTTGAAAATGTAACTCTTCCTCCAAACTTCTTCCCCCCTTGCTCCATGATTGTGCCGTTGGACCATCTAGGATGAAAGTTACACTGATCTTTCCAGTGCAGAATTAGCTAGCACTGGATGCATGCATGCTACTTATCATTCCAGGTCCACACAGAAACATCAAATTTGAAAGTCTGATTATTTGTCTTTCTTAATTATATGTTATTGTTAAGAGAGGCTGTACAGATCAATTTTCTGTGTTGTTTTTTTATTTTATTTTAATGGTTTCTGGAATAAAGGTTATAACAACCCTGCCCACTTCCAGGAATATCACCCTCCATTAGAAAGCAAAGCACTCAATTATCTAGCATTAAACATTACAATGAAGACAATATAAGAGGAAAAGAAAAACATATTTAAAACATCAGGTGATGAAGAAGTAGAGAACTAACACATTTTGATTGTATAACACTTTCCCACTCCCAAGTGTGGCTATTCTATTTCTGTAGCATGTTTTTTCCACATGTCACAATTTCTACTTTGTGAGTGGCTCCACTCTAAGCTCACAGGGATTAGGTTACAGTAGGACTTGTCATACAACAATACAATAGGTCAAGGCAAACAAGTATCTTTATTGGGGTATCTGTTCATATATAGTAATGGGGAAGAGCAGTTCATGTTCAGCATGACACATTTACTTGGCTGCAGTACAAATTTGCTAACGCATCACTTTTGAACAGAGAAGGAAAATTTAACTTAGGTTTTAAATTGACATTAGACAAAGCACCTGTCCTCATGGTAACATGAAAAGAACCTCTGAAACCCAATGCTTCATTCAGAAGTACATGGCTATATTTATACAGGTGATCTCCACAATGTCAGTCTCTGCTCTTTGGCTATGAGGCCAATTAGCACAGAGCAGCTCAGTTCATCCTACCTAGCTCTGCCCATCTCTGAAATGGCGTCACTGCATCCAAACCACCTGATGAGAATGGACTTAAGTCAATGTGAACTCTAAACCAGGCCCAGGATCTGCTGCAGAAGGTGTTATTTTGGCAGAGCCAGAACCATGCAAGGGACCACAGCGACAATTTATGAGCATGGGCAACGCAGTCCGAGTGCCCAGGTGCACCCCCAGACAGCCCTTCACAGTCACAGGAGTCCAAGACATAGAGTGTTCTGCAGAGTCAGGGTGTGTCTGTAGGTAGCAAAGCTGAGCGGTATGTTGAGCTAAATTCTGCATTCATGGAACAGTTAATTCTGAGGATTGCCACTGGCAGAGGTTTTGCTTTGTAACTCCAAAGCAGCCCAGGACAAACTAAAACAAAACAAAGAGCAGTTTCAGAGTAATGCAGTAATAGCTAGAGTAACGTCTGTGCCAGGATTTGCCTTGTGACTCCACTAAAGCTGTGGGAAAAACACAATTTCCATTTTCTCTTCCACTGCAATGAAATCCTACTGGCTGTAGTGCTGACTTCATCTCCAGAAGTAAGGAAAACCAAGAATTTGTAAGTCTGAGTATTTAGACCTTGCAATGTTTTCTACTTTTTAGGGCAGGTCTTCCAGCTGCTCCTGCCATTTGGTGAGTGACAAACAGCCCCAATTTGTATAGTGAGTTGAGAGGCACTGTGCCAGAGCATACATAAAACTCAATAAACTAAGAAAGGAGTATACAATAATGAACACGAATATGAAAAACAGTACTAAATGTTATACAGAATAAGTTATTTGGAGGTTGTACACTGGGAACCATAGGGCAGCTGAGTAGGGTAGAACAAGCTGAGTACCTCTAAGGAACCCAAGCATCCTTTTGCCACAGCAATGGTATTACTAAGAAAATCTTTAAATCATCATCTTAACAGCTTAAAAGACAGAATATCTCACATCTAAGTATATATGGCGTGAATACAAACCATATTTTCCACTAATAGCAATAATGTTTAACCTGCAGACTTTAGGAACTGTAAGAAATCTAATGCAAGTTTTCCTCTTAGTGGAACATGTGCATACAGGACAACTGGTGAAGGTTCATTCTTCAGTTCGCCCAAGACATGTTTATGTATATTCACTTTATCTTTTGCCCTTTATTTTCCCTTTCAAACCCAAAAGGATATGGGTTAGCAGCAGACACACTGCTTAAGCAAACAAGTGTAAATGCAGAAAATGTAAATGTGATCTTATTTTCCTTGCAGACTTGCTCTCACGTTAAGAAATAACTCTGGAAATCTCCTGCCAGAGCCATGGAACCAGGCTACCAACTTGATTTCTAATGCCCACGGCTGCAAGAACAGTCTTTCACCTGGGCGCCTTCCCTTGCTATGTATATACTTACAAAGAGGATTCCAGATGGAGTTGGCAAGTTGTTGCTTGCCATCTAAACCAATCTCTCTGATATTATTTATAGAACGTCTGCTTTTAAATGGGCTAGTTGATATTCTCATCCATCTCGCTACAGTCCTTGACTCCAGGAACTGCCAGCGGACTGTCACAACCACGAGACTTGGCAGGCTGGGTCCGTGGTTGGTATAAATCAGCACTATTCTTGCTCACTGCTCCTAAAGGTTTCACTTGACAATTTCACTCCTGCTTGATTCACACCCCAGATAATCTGTCTCACTTGCATGTGCTTACTTGCATATTTAGCAAAAATCCTTAAATACTGTTAGCTTGCTTCTGAGTATTCCAACTGAAATGTCATTCTAGACAGGACTGAAGCACTGCTGTACCCAAATTGAGTATTATTGAAATTATTGCTTTTAATGAACATAGTCATTATTAAAATTCCCAATTCAGTTACTGTACATTGGAATTTTTTCTGAGATTTTATCATTACCAGAAAAGTCTAATTTTTATTATATGGAAATAAACATTTTGGGAAAAGGAACAGGTATTCTTATTTATAGTATGTTGCAATTGGACAGACAACAGTCAATTATTTCCCCTTTACAAAAGATGAAATGCTATTATCTGTTACAGTAGATTTAAAAAGAATTATTAATTTCTATTCAAATTTTTGTTCTAACTTTATTCTGGATATTCACAAAATATAGTAATTCCATTTGAAAGATTTGGCCCTAAGAGAAATGGTATTCACCATTCTCTGGTCTGCAAAACTATCTGGTTTTTTGAACTAAGGAGCAGCACAACTTGGAATATTAAATGCAATTTTCAGCTGTAATCTGCCACTGCAGCTGGCAGCCCACAGAGATGCCCAGGGCTATTTCAACACTATTTCAGCAGAACTCACATGTATTCCAAATCATTATAAAACTTCCTTTTCCCTTGAATGACATAGAGAGTGCTTTATATATTCTTGGGCCTTCTACATCCTACCCTTGCCCTCTCCCCCAATAGGGCAAATTAATGACCTATGTTGGGTGGAATTTAAACTGGTATCTATATCATCTAAGAAACAGAGGGACTGATATCTGCTGAAGGCTCCTCTCTCCTCAGATGTTTGCCAGTCAATTTAATTGAAGGAACATCAGTGTGCTCAGTAAGGAAATCTAGAAAATACTACTTCCCCTTTGCAATCTGCTCTTTTATTCATGCGGTTCTTTGAATGAAATACCTTCTGGAAACAATGAATAAAATATCTGGCTTATCACAGTTAGAGACTTCACTACATAAGCTAGTTTTCAGTGCATGAGTTCTCTATGTGGACTGCCTGACCTTGGAGCAAAACGTACTAAAAAGTCACTTGGCCGTATTTTTTAAAAGAGAGAACAAAAGCAAGTTAAAAAAAGGACAGAAATAATTAACTGCAAAATGTTCAGTAAAATACATATTAAGGAAGGTCCCTGTCCTTGGCAGAGCTAGGTTTTTTTCTTTCCTTTACAGTGCTATATATACAATAGCAGCAATACTGAGTAGTACTGATAACCATCTCTTACTGTGTTTTATCTCCACTCAGAAAGAACTGCATAACCATAGTATAACTAATAAAGCATTTTTCACAACCTACTCAAACAGCAGCCTCTGTTAGTCTGACAAGCGCACTGACTAGTTCCAGCAGTGGTGACCTTTGAATGGGCTCACAGGCTCAGTTCCCATAATCTGCAAAGAGGCCTTCAGCTGTAAACAAAACAATTTAAACACTGTCTCTCATCTTTGCTCAAAGAAAAATCCCATAATGGAGTTATCCACCTCACTGCTAATATGACTAAATAGTGAAGAATCTGCTCCAGTCTAATTAAGCGTGTTATTTACCTAAAAATCCACAAATGGCTCATAGAACGCCCTTCACAGCAGAAATTAGGTATAACCTCTTATCAGTGACTCTTAATCTACATTAACTATCACTTCTTGGGCAATAAACTCATTTCTGGAATTCTCAGACAATTATCGTTCTGCAGGTCAGAAATAATTGGGAAAGCATACAAATATAAAGATAACCTTCTTGTGAAATGTAAGCATGATAAAATCTACAAGATCTTGGAAGTAAACCAGTCAACGAGAAGTACAGTACTTCATCCTGTGAGGCAGCAGCCATATGAGGCAATACATCTGTGAGAGATGGCAAAAGGGATAAAATACATAGTCCATACACCTCCCAGAGATTCATCCTTTCAACTACTCTCACTGCAGTTCCTGAAAAGCACTGGATTACCAGACAGGTCTACCTTCTCTCCAAGTCCAGGGTAGGTACAGAAACACCATTTAACTGTTCTGAGAATGCTGAACTTAGTTGGAAGGCTGACTCATCCGTCGTCTATATGATGTAATGTTTGATTCACAATTATCAGTGGATTGGTCTGCATAGAAACAGAATTTAGTAATTCAGATACAGTAAAATCCCTATCATTGCACCAAGGGAGTTGCACAGTTTTACTTTACTGCAATATGAATGTTACTAATAGAGTCTGTTGACAAAGACAGTGTAAGCAGCCTGTTCTGGTCCATGTCACCTTTCCCTGCACTGCTAATCCTTCCCATGTGCAAGGGCATCTTCAGCTCCTTGCCACCCCAGCATCCTCTGCTGGCAGCAGCAAGCCAACATGACCACAGGTGTGAGTATTCACCAGGTACTGACCCTGTCCACATGCCACAAGACTAAGTTCATGTATTTCTGAAGCAACAGATATTCTTTACTAGATCCAGTCATACAGTGGAAGAAGCTATTCTGGTCAAGCGATGTTTATCATTATCTGACCCAGGTTTTTTGAGGATTCCTTAATTTGCTAATGCAAAATTAGCCAGGTTAGCCAGACAATGATGGAGAAGTGTTTAATCTCACTAGGATGATTTTGCCTGTTCTGCTATGGATCAATGTATACAACATATGTCGCCAGGGCCATGGTCTACATGACCAGGGACTGTGGTAGCAATGACTACATGGGATCAGCAACCTTATCTGTCAGCAATTTTGAATCTATAAAAGGATGGAGGTTTATGGCCTGCTTATCTAACAACTGCCAGCATAGGAACTTTGTTTCTACCATCATACAAGTTACAATCACATATTTCTTGCAGGAACTCACTATGAAAGACAGCAGCTTGTAGCAACCCACCACAAAGTACAAGCAGGGTTACTAAAAGTGTGGTCACTTTTCACCTTAAAAGCCTTATCAGGGAAGCAGACACGCCAGACAACACAGCTCCCACACAGGTGGTGAAGAGGGCTGTGACCACACCAAAGGTGAAAGCAAAAGATGAGTTATCTTATGCCTCTTTGCCAGTCATTTAAATGGATAAAAACGTATATGTAATATTCTGTCTCCCAATGTGTTTGGGACCTAATACAGTTACAGAGCTACTGACAGTAAAGTAACAGTAGCTTGGAAACAGAAAATGGTGCATTTGTCCTCAATATGGAAAATAAACACAATTTCAACAATATAGAAGGAATCTATGTAAACACTTCCGCAAAATATTATGTGTCATTTGATAGCCATAAAGGTTTGTATTTTTTCTACTATTTACTCTTGAATACTTAAGCTAATGGACAGTCTAGCTACAACAGACAGGAAGAAACTGCCCATAAGAATATCCAGGAACTAAATTTTACCCATCAGCACAGACGTTTTCTGCAACCAGCTTCCAGTGGCATCAGTTAAAGACAGAAAACAACCAATATATCACAGTTACAGCAGGCTGCACTCATAGACCTGCGCACTTATCTTCTACACAGCCACAAATCACTGGAGGCTGGTTCTCCATCAACGTACTTTTTGAAAACAGATCATTAAGTTTATTAAAGTTCCAACTTCATCACCCTGGAGTCAATATTAGCAATCTCATCTCCATTTCAAAGTGTCTCATCTTCTGAACTTCATTACTGCTTTTCTTTCTCACCTTCACTTAATGTAATCAAGAACCAGCATTGGTACCCGTAAATTAGTCACCTATACCAATCAGCTAGTCCTGGTCTTCTGCTTGCGACAACTGATACAAAATAAAATCTCTTCCTAATTTATCATGGGACTTCAAATCCTTTAACACGAACAGGTTTGGTTAAGGGCTTTGTTCAAGTTTCTCAGTGTACAGCAGTTATGGATCACTGTGGTCCCAAGTACTCCCAAATAATGCCTTCAGCAGCCACATATGTTTTCATGTCATATAGGAGTTTGTCTACATAAAGATTAGACTTAAGCAAACTTACCATTTTCACTACTTTAGTACAGTTACAAATTAACATGGACTTTTTTTGACTATGGACCAAAGAACTTCCTATCTTGGCTCATGTTCCCTTTCAAGAAAAAAAAAAAAAAGCATTTCTGCCATGTCTCTAAATAAATTATATAATAAACACAGCTGCTTTCCCCCCAATAACTTAATAGCCAAGCAATCACATTTGACTTGATTCATCTCCAGAATTTATAGTTTCAATCCATTTTACCCAAAACATCCTGCCAGGAAGGTGGAAGGGAGCCTAACATCTGCAATCTAATAGATTACACAACAAGACTATTCCTTATGCCTAGATCAGACACTGAAGGAAATTCAGCAAGATGTGTTCAAACCACGTAGGGCAACTTTCTAAAAGCAGATACCAGTTTAAAAAAAAAAAAAGTTGAGACATTTTGAGAATTATTTCCTAAAACACATGGATATATTCAACATCACTTAAAAAAACCTCCCTGCTATTTTTATTCTATTTTCTTCAAGATTATTGTATTTCTCCTTTTATTTTTGATGCCAAAAATAGGCATCCACTGCTGAAGGCTTTTTAAATCTTCTTCCTCCTATTTAAAAGACTTGTTCTGTCATCATCCCCTCCTGTATACCTCACAGTGAAGTTGAGCTTAACAGTTCATCTAAACCCACTATTTTACACCCCACCCCCCCCACCCCGATTTCTATTTGCTGTCACTGTACTTGTCACATGTACAATTCTTCTAGTAGCCTAGCCTCATTAATGAGGGATTATTTTTCACAGCCTATGCCAGTCCCAAGAATGGACATAGATGTAAAATACTTACAGTTCTCAGACACTAATGACAGTTTTGGTTGTCATCAGGCCTTGCTTAGAATTATTGCCCTGGTCATCAAGCCTAATGTTATTGGTTGCAAGAGAAGAAAGACATGTGTGACTTTAAACTTCTTTCTTTTCTTCCAGAAGAGAATGGAAACAATGTTAGCAGTCCAGGGAGGTTATTCTCCCTCTGTACTCTGCACTGGTGAGACCGCTCCTTGAATACTGTGTTCAGTTCTGGGCCCCTCACCACAAGAAGGATGTTGAGGTGCTGGAGAAAGTCCATAGAAGAGCAATGAAGATGGTGAAGGGGGTGAAGAACAAGTCTTATAAGGAGCGACTGAGAGACCTGGGGTTGTTTAGCCGGGAGAAGAGGTGGCTGAGGGGAGACCTTATTGTTCTTTACAACTACCTGAAGGGAGGTTGTGGAGAGGAGGGTGATGGCCTCTTCTCCCAAGTGACAGAGGACAGGACAAGAGGAAACAGCCTCAAGCTCTGCCAGGGAGGTTCAGGCTCGACGTAAGGAAAAAATTCTTTACTGAAAGGGTCATTAGGCATGGGACAGTCTGCCCAGGGAGGTGGTTGACTCGCCTTCCCTGCAGGTGTTTAAGGTGTGGGTGGATGAGGTACTGAGGGGCATGGTTTAGAGATCAGTGGGAATGGTTGGACTCGATGATCCAGTGGGTCTCTTCCAACCTGGTGATTCTATGATTCTAATCATGTGCGCTCTGAAGTTCTATGAGGAAAAAAGACAAATAACACCTAGTTGCTATTCAAAATGTCACTTTAAGGAATGTATCTTTCCTTTAAACTATTTGTTTTCATCCACATACACACAGAGATGCATAGTATCTTGTGTGTATGAGTGAATGTTATGTGTAGGAATGAAGAAACAACGTTATACAAGAAGACTGGAAAGACAGCTAAGAACATAAGCACTGGAGAATGGAGTGTAAACAGGACTCATCTAGCTCAGCTGATGAGAGTGTGCCTTCATATTTAGGAAAAAGAAAAGTGTCTTTACAGTATAAAAGCAGGTATCACTTGGAGCAACTATAAGTTAAAACCTTATAAAACAGAAGTGAAAAGGACACACAACCTGCAGGACAGGGAGCTACGAGTATTGGAAACTCGTTCAACAGCCTGGCAAATGTACAAGGGCTGTTTAACAACAGGGATTGACTTATTCGTCATAGGCAAACACGTCCTGTCTCTCAGGACAGCAAGCTAGACAATGCATCTTTGCAATGGCTATAGTACAAATGCAAAATAATTTGTGACAACTTATAACAAACTCCAGGTTTCCTTTATGCTCAAAACCCAATGTTTAGTTTTATACAGTTGGGCAATTTTTGTTCACGCCCAAAAGAGAAAAACTTGCACTGAATGCCGCTGACCTGACTGTGTGCTGGAGCTTGTAGTTCCTCTGCACAGGGCACTTAGCTCCAGGCTCTGTGCCCATTTACTTATAACCAAAAATGTTTGCATGTTTTATATTCAATATACACTATAAGCACTACTGTATAATAGCTATCAAGCAACAAATTAAGTGCATAATCTCATTAAATCAAAACACAAAGGCACTCGCATGGCTATGCTGTGCTCTCTCAAGTTGTGAATCACATCTTTCAGAATGCAGATAAGCTTCATTTCTGTTTTGATGTGATTGCCTTATTTCACATCAGTAATTGCCTGATGTAGGAATTTTGCAACCATTCAATATATAACAGACTTCTTCAACAATTTTCGGCTACTACAACAAAGACTTTAATCTTTGGGTTCCTATCAGGTAGCAAATGGGCTAACACATATACAGCCAAAATGAAGTGCAACAATGCTTATTTTGCAAAATGCTTTTTAAATGACACATTAAAAAGTGTCACACTATGAACTTAACAAAGAAACAACTTTAGACCAAAACTAAGGTTCCAAAGAGATTACTTCAAAAAGCAGCTAAAGGTATCTGAGGTAACTGCCAAATTAAAAAAAGCTCTAATTTAGCACTTACATAAGCAAATCAATACGAGATCTAATTCCACAGTTATCATACAGGGAATTCCTTCATGTTGTCAGAAATATGAAGAATCAATTGTTAAAACTCTACATTATTCATGCTTTTTGGAAGCTACAGTCATTCAAAGGCCCCTCCTCTAACAGAGCGAGCCAAATTTTGGAAACCCTATCAGCTTCCCTGAAATTAAACATTGTTAAACAAGGGAAGAAATAAAGTTAGGGAGGAGTTGTTTCATGGGTTTTATTTTTAAAGAAACAGATTTCCATTTAAAAACTTTATATTTAGGAAAAATAGTCTTTATATAGTTTATCAAGATTTATGCAGCCTCTAAAAATATTATTTCTATTCATGAGCATAACTTCCTTCAAATTTATAGGAATCTGAGGGATGTCCTGCCCAAGAAGAGTATAATAGTATTAGAATGGTTTCATTTCAAGTGTCTGAAAACATACTGAAAATAATAGCCTTCTTTGTTATTTTCTGGGGCTTTTTTAGATTATCAAATTACAACTCTCTTCAGTATACTTCCTAAAAGTTGGGGTTTGAGGAAGGACCGAAGACTTAAAAGCATCAAGCTATTTATTTCAACAATGAGTTATTAGTATGAAGGGCACAGTTTAGTGATGGATAGGAATGGTTGGACTTGATGATCTGGTGGGTCTTTTCCAACCTGATGATTCTATGAATTTCCAACTATGATTCTATGATTTTGTGTACTTTCAAAGAGGTGCAGCAGAGTTGTCTGGTAAAGTAAACAACATAGGATGCAAAGATGGATACACATAAAGGCAGCATTTGGAAATGCTGAATCACATGCCTGCATACCTGTAGAAGTCTCCCCAGCCTTAGAGTGGTTACATGATCATTCACTGAAAAAACTGAAAGAATAGGCTGTGAAGGTCCTAAACACCTAAGTTATAACAGCTTCTATTCACACTACACTTGTTCTTCTGTCCCACAACCATTGGCAAGGACAGATACTTCTTCCCTTCTCTGCAGAATACCCTAGCTCCTTACTCCCCTGAGTACATTCTGGGAAGTGATTTCTATTAAGTGTAGCAAAAACACTGTTTAGATGGTACTCAGTGAACCAAATTGTATTTGTTGGCATTGCTAATAAGGTTTGTCACAAAATATATATTTAAGTTGTAAAGCTCCTTGACAGAATATGGTACAGATACTAAATGTTTACATGTATTCAAGAGGTAACATAAAAAATTGTTGGAAAGAAAATTTATTAAGGACACTTAATTATCAGGATGCCATCCCACTTCATGAAGTCCACAAGTCTTCAACTGCTGAAGCACGGGAGCTATGTTTTGAAGAAACACCTTTCACTTTTCTAATGGTTTTATTAGGCACCCTGTGCCTGTGGTGCCAGACAAAGGAATCTTAAATCTTGCCCAGAATAACTGCTTTTCAGGTCTTACAAATAACCATAAAACTTGGCTGAATGTTTTCTGACATTATACTTGCATGAAAGCAGTTAGTTTTCACATCACTCAACACAAATATGTAGCATGTAACAGTACCACTTGATACAATCTACAACACCTTTTGAAACTACTGCTACTCATGAAATGGGAACTTCTCCTTACTGAGGAAGTAATGAACTCTCAGCAACTTGATAACTGGTCAGCTGTGTTTAACATGAGGCACCTCAGCTGAAACAAAACACACAGAAGGACCATAATGAATTTTAGAGATATGTCTTCACTGTGACTGAAGTATGTCAAGCAGCATGGTGAGCCACTGCTTATCTCAAATGCTCGCCTTTATTTGATGTATTTTTTGTTTCATGTATACAATCACATTATCAAGATTTGCACCTGCATGTTTGCTAACCTGGGTAATTTAGTGGCAAAAAAAAGCCCAGGTTAAAATCTCAACACAATTAGTTTAAAAGCCATCCTGATAACATTAGAGGAAGATGAAAGAATGATGTGAAAGTCATTGCCTTCTGCGTGTTCCACGTCCCTGGCTTCATACTGTCCATCTAGCTGTGGCACGACCACACTAGATACACGGCCATGTGTGGCTGCGCTTCCTCCCACAACCCAGCAGAAGAACCAGGCGTGGCAGAAGACAGGAAGGGAGGACAAGGGACCAGCTGGTCAGAAAGCCCTTTCTCCTCTCTCCCTTTTCTCTAGGCTGTTCTGGACTGAAGGAAAAGCCAATCACATCTACCTCCCCTGTCACATAATTCCTCTATCTTTCCCTTTTTTAAGTGGCTCAGTCTATCTTACTCCTTCACAAACACTGGTACAGCATATCTATTTTTTTCTCCTCGTTCCAGACACCACTCTCTTACCTTACTCACAGCCAGACCTGCTGGCCTGACTCCCACTGTCCTATATCTATCCTTTTCATCCCTTCCCTGTTCTTGGGGAGTTGGGCCACATCTTTCAGTTGCTACATGCCAAAAGCCCACCTCTTTCAAAAGCCTTTGTGACTCTGCACGCAATGACATCTCCCGAATGATTTTTTCCAACTACAAGCAGCTTGAGGTCAGGCTACACTATATTCCCTGTATGTTCCATTCACTCACAAGAGCACCTATGAAGAAACCTGGTGCATGACAGCTAATGACAGTAGTCAAAAAAGCAGGGAACTGAGGGAAGGACACAGATGAATCTATTGCTTTCTTGTATCTTTTGTTCTGTGTTAACAGAACAATCTTAACGACAATTAGTATTTGCTGTTTGTCTTCACCTATTCTGTATATTATAAGTGAGATGCACAAACAACTTGCTTTTCAAATAAAGACATTATATACCGGTGGTTATATGATAAAAAAGTTTTGAAATATAAAATATTCTTAGCCATTTTCCCCATGCAAACATATTTACTCCCAAACCATAGCCTGTGAAGGAAAAACAGCCAACTCCTCTTTTTAAGGATGTCTTCTACATTTCTTGCACTACTAGTGTAAACATTTATCTTTTAATTTATGGTATAAACTCTCAATTTATTTATGCCTAGACAGCTTCCTGAGTAACAAGAACAAAATATAAACCAGAGCAGAAAACTGGATTTTCTAGCCTACAGCTCATGAATTATGTGAATTTAGCTAAAATTGATTTCAGACACAATGTGACAGAAATTTGGCTGCAACTTCTAGAAGAAAGGTTGAGAATATTTCACTGAGTAAAAAGTCAAGTGCAAATACTTTATTGTGTAACCAAACTCAGGACAAACATAATTTTCAGTACATAATTTAACAGAAACAACATTCTGGTCAAATTAGGTGGTTTGACTTGGAGCATAAAGGGATGAAGCAATCAGAACTGCTTCCTCTAATTCAACTTATATTTACTCAACCAAAAGCAAAACCAGATATGTACTTTGACAGTCCCTGCAGTCGCAACCAGAGGAATATGTGGAGATAAAATACAACTATTGCCTCACTCGGTCAGCTTAAAACTACACATTCAACCAACACCCAGATGGAAAATGAACTGATTTACTTCATCATCCATCAACACTGCCATGGATAAAATCACCATTCTTTCTATCTCTTGCTAATGAGCATTACCATCAACATGTACACTATCCACATTAAACCTTCTTGTCTCTAACTGTAAAACCTGTTAAAACCACACTTGCTTTTTATCCTTTTTATGTCTTATTCCAAACTGCACTTGCTAAAAGATGGAAATACTCACTTTGGCTGCATTTGCTTAGAGAAATGGACTGCAAGAACGCTCGGGGACAAAATCTGACACGATTACTCATCCCTAATACAAGTAAATCTTAAATTGAGCATTATTTCCACTAAGTAGGTTATCTCCACTTATCCCCATCCTTTCTCTAAAAGGCTATCAGCTAATTTTTCCTAAGGAAAAAGCCCAAGGAGCGCCGTGCGCTCCCCTCCCCGAGGCAGCCGCGCCGGAGCCCGCAGCGCCGCACTTACTGATTTTTTCCTCCCCTCTGGAGAAAGGAAAGCAGCAGAGCTGGCCCATGGCATCTACCGCTCTATTTCCTTCCTCTCTGCGCGCACCTTCAAGCGAAAGCTGCGTATCAGCCTGCAATCCGTGAAGAAATTGCTTATTCTGCTCCGAGAACGACTGGGTGACCGGGACTGAGCGGCAGGCTCCGCCCCGCCCCGGCAGCCCCAGCCCAGCCCCAGCCCCTGCTCCAGCCCCTGCTCCAGCCCCTGCTCCAGCCCCTGCTCCAGCCCCTGCTCCAGCCCCATCTCAGCCCCTGGCAGTCGGGGCAGCCCTCGCTTTCCTCCCAGCCGTGCAATTTGCCTTAAAAGCAGCTGCCTGATCTCCCCTCTCTCGTCCTTCTGTTAAAGGAGGGATGGGCACTTTACAAAAACAAGCACGATGTGGCCACCTTAAATAAGGCGCCAGTCATTTAAAAAAGCCTCAGTGTGGCTTCAGTGCCCTCTGCCACCACAACTTGGCAGAAGTGTGCTGAGAAAGGGGAGAAAACATGGCTAAGTGTATCTTAAGTATTTATTTAAATATGTTCATACTTAAGAACGGGCTCTTCTCCTTTCCTCCAGAAGCAAAAAAGAGGTTGTAAGATCAAGCTGGCCAAGCTGCTGAAGGAGCAGCAGTCCTAGCAGAAGATGCTCAGAAACAGATTCGGATTATTGCTCTCAGTTCAGTGAGGATTCTCTACTGACTTCAGCAGGAATACATATAATCACCTGGACTTGCTCCAGGTTACTATCTCTAGGTTACTGGGTATGGGTTATGAGTGAGGCTGTTGAAGGTCACCTGGTGGGTGTAATAAAATTAGGCTTTTCTAAAGTAATAAAAAACTAATGAGCTGCAGTATCAGTAAAGAGTAAATTAGTGATTAAAGATGAAAAATAATAAAAGGCAGTCCTACAGGTATTAGTACTAGTCCCACCATTACTCAACACAGTCATTAACTGCTTAGAAGTAAATAAGTAATAAAACATCTAAGAGTGGAAGTTCGCCATACACTGTGAGGCAGGATAGCAAACAAGCACAGCCTGCATGGCTTTGGCAAACTGAGTCTATTCATCCAAAGAATGTAAATAAAACCACATGTAAAGACATGTATTTTGTTTAAGTATTATTGCATTCATCAGAACCAAAAATGTCCCGTGTTCTACCTATTTCATCTTGTGGTTCACTGAATTTTCAAAGGAATTAGACAAACACTGCCAGGGCACTCAAACGCTGTTAGCTATCAAAGCATCCTTGCAGGGTAAATATATTGTGAATATTCCAGTTTTCACTGCAAATAGCTGTTGTCAGAAACTGTCTTGTTAGACAGCGAAGAATGTACATGAGCCTCAGTAGTAGTTCTTTAGTGTTCAGTGAACTTGTATTGAAGACTGACCCATGGAAAGCCATTAATGACAAAATCCCTGGATGCCCCACGTCTCTTACAAGTTGAGGTTGTATTACCTCCAATTTCTTTTGTTGTCATAATTAATCAAATCTCTCTCTTCTATCTGGATGTGTATTTCTGCTATCATGTAAATACTTCATATTTTGAGACTTCTATGTCTGTTTAACTTGCCAGAAATTTACCAACCATTTTAAAAGTTATTGTGGTCAACAGATAACACATGCACACACACATCCATAAAGCATGATCCTACATGCTTTCTGTCATTAGGCTAACAATGAAGGAGCACAGGCATACATGAAAAGCGTGAGACTACAGTGTAGAAAGTCTACACGCAAGTTCCTGTCTAGGAGATCCAGGAAAAACATGGTGTTTCACTGAAAGACCAACTGTGTACACTGGAGAGCAGCCTTTCACAAATGTAGTCACTTGCTTTTGAAAGTAATTTCACATTCAGAATGTAAAAATACAAACAAACAAACAAAAATCAGAAGAAACCAAATTCACAAATACTTTCCATTAAAAGACCTCATCTTGCACACCTTCTCTGGTAATATGTGTAATCACTGGCACATTTAGAGCCCCCTGCTGAATATAACAGAGAGCTTATGATAGCAATGGTACTTCACATTTAATATTAATACAAAGGATGGATAAAGCACACTCTTGTTTTCCTTATCATAACAATAAAATAAATGATAAGGCTTAGATGCCTTTTAAAAATATTCTTGTTTTGATTTTAAAGACTAATTCACAGTTGAAAGAAAAATTCATTAACCACAAAATGAGGGTATGAATTCTACTACTATTAACCACACTTTTAAGTATTCTAGTTAGTATGACATGCTTTCCAGAAAACAAGCAATTTAATCAATGGCAGAAATTCTGCACAAAAATGTCTATTGCTTCATATTCAAACTACTATTTGATTCACAAAATTATACATTTGTTTTTCTAGGTGTAAGAATCTTATTTCTTAGAGAAATAAGTCAGCTTACCAGAGAAAAAGAAGTGTAACATATTTAACATATTTTTAAGGCATTTTTCCTTGTTAAAATAGAATCATCTTCAAGCTAAGCACTATTCCAAACTTAAAATGCATTAAAATATGGTTGCTATGTTGTAATTTTTCAAATTCTTTCCATCACTTCTCTGTTATTAATAGTAATTAAATAATCTACTGTTTTAAGAACTATTATCTTCCACTAGCAGAAACAAAAAATCAGGACGGTATACAAGTTTTGAAAATAACTGTTACAGTTATTAAGTTCTGTATTCCTAGAAATTCATTTCAGCTGTGCAGTTGCCTCACTTGCAGATGCTGTCAACCTAACCAAGAGCAAAAAGAAAAGAACATGACCCATATTCTACAACATGAGTGAACTAAACATGAATACTACAGGGCATAAGTGAAGCCAGTCATAAAAGCACAGAGAGACTGTATGTAAGAGTGAGCAGTATCTTCCAGTCTGCTCAGGATCAAAACAAGAATCAAGGCAACACTTTAAGCAAGAAAACAAATATTATCCATCAGGAAAAGTTAAAAAAAAATCAGAAATGTTCAAGTAATACACCAAACAATAACACATATTATTCAGTTTTATGTAGGCGTAATCGCATTCTACAGAGACAGATCACGTTATGTGATACATCTAAATGCATACAAAACTCCCGGTGCTGTCATCTTTTGACAAGCATGTTTTACAAAGCAGCATAAGAAGCACAAAGTCCTCTTGTACTTAAACCCAAACATCCTTCTGTTAAAACATGCAATAACCACAGTTCTTAATGACTGTGTTCTAAGCAGTCTTGGCAATCCATTGATGTCAGGCTTACAATACTCTATTAAGCAATTCTGGAACAGTCACAACCAATGACAGACCTCTTTCATCCATCTAGAAGCCATCTTTTAGCCAAAGCTAACAAAGCACATCAGCACAAATGCAGATGCAGAGAAGAAAAAGAGGATTCAAGGAGGGCCCTGGCCTTTTAACACTGACCAGCTCAGTGTACGTGCTTTAACTTGCAAAATGAGGATAGAGACCATGAAGTCAGTTGAAATCTCTGCAGCTGGATGTGGCCCATCTTAAATATTTGGGCACACATTCTGTGACAAAGGTCAGCCTGATCACATTTTCAGTGCTCTGCTTGCTGAAGACCTGTAGTTTGCTCTGTTTTGACATCTCTTGAAATTTTGGTGAGACACACAAACTATATTTTGACAGGAGTTATAGCGTAGTGGCAAAGCTTTCAGCTGTTTTAGGCACGTAAGTGTGATTGGATATAGAATTATACTAAGTCTAGTCATGCAAGGCCTGGACAGCCAAAGTATTATTAAAAATGAACAAGACCCAAGAGATGCTGGTAGGTATTTTGCTGGGAGGCAAGGAAGCTGGAAGGCACCTTAGGACTAAGAGTGAGGGGTGGAATTTTTCCAGGTGAGTGATGACAAGTTGCTATCCTTTATCAAGGATAGTTGCCTAGATTAGACAAGACAAACTGCTGCAAAACCAGCAAACTGAACTGCTGGCCTCCACAAGCAGAAACTAAAATTCTGAATCTCAGAAAGTGTCTCCCTTCAGAGCAGATAAAAACTAAGAGAAACTAAAAGCTATTCATTCTAAGCAGAGGCAATTTCAGCCTTCTTAATGCTCCTGAATACTGTTCAGCTGATCTAGAAGGAACCTAGCAAAGCTTTTTTTGGAGGATGCTTGTGGTGCAAATTATGTAAAAAGTGGGTGAGGAAGAAAAGCTGATCTGCATTTCAACCTAAAAGTATTTCTGCATTCAGAACCTAAGCTGTTCCCAAGCTTACGTCTTTCAACACACATACACATGCATACAGAGTGCAGAGGACAGTATATCACTGTGTTTCTTTGGGAGAACCTACCAAATCAGAATTACAATTGCCATCTAGAATTAAAAATAGGAATAAAAAAATCATGTGCTGGACTTCCCAAAATGCAAACATTTCCTACTGTGTTTGACTATGTGCAGACCACGCTCCCATTTCTTTCTGATGCTTGGTTTGTAATGCAATGTGCAATTCTGTCAAATTTTCAATTGTATCTTTCTGAAAACACTTCCAATTCAGTTTTACTGGAGAATAAGCTTAAATGACTAGACTAAATTAATTTTCAAGTATTTGATTTTCTTATTCTTCAGGGCCTTAATTTCCTTGAAATATGTTCCATAAAGAAAAAAATTATACTGGTCTGACATTTGCATTCCAAACCAGAAGTGCCTATTTTTAGCGATGCTTTTTAAAACCACATTAAAATACTTTCAGGGAAATCTCACCACTAGTATGTGTTTTACAACACTGCCTTCTAGAGACAGACTCTTGCTCCTATTCATTGTAAATCACTGTTTCTGAGTTCCATTTGCTGAACGTACTGTACCTTCTCAGCAAAGGCTGCGATGCCAGCCGCTGTTATGCCTGCCTTCTATTTTGAGTGCAACCTCAGGGCAAGGCTCAAGACCAAATCTGCCAACTGTCCAGACTGTTTACCCTCAGGAATGCATTCAGAGCTGTGTTTAGAATAACCCATGCAGCACCTCTGGGTGAAAACCTCAAATATTCAAGATCTGCAGAATACTCACGGCACCCTTTTTTTGCAGAGCAGATGTGTCTAGCTGTGGTGTCTATCCAGAGGTATGTTACCTATTCCTGCAGTGACCTTGCCCAAGAGCAGGCATACGAGATGGACTTTTAGGGGATGCCAGCACACAAGCGCCCCCCTTGACATATGAGACTTGCAGATAAGCCCCAAGACAATGAGAATGTGAAAAGCCAGGGCAAGGTACACCTCACATTTCAGGGTCTTCCCAAGGCTCCCCTTACAAGCCTAAGCCTCTGAGACCTATCAAGCTTTCATTTAATTTGATATTCCTATTGGCAGCATTGGGCTGCTGGGAAGATTTATGTCTGTATCTTGATAATGCTGTATGACATAATAACTAAGAAGTGCCAGGATAACTTTTTAAATAAGAAATCTTTTCTTTAAAGTGTTCAGATGGTACCTGCTGTTGTGAAAAAGAAAGACATTAAGGAATGTATAAAATGAGGAGGAATGGACCATAAGCTGAAGGATACGTTAGTTATTGAGGGGGGGAAACTCCTCCAAAAGCACAAGAAAAAATTCAAAGTCTTAGCCTAATAAAAATGACTAAATGCCATATGTGAAAAGAGTGCAATTTAAATCAGGACAAAAATGTTGGTACTTACACACGTTTTCCTTCTAAAATTTCAAGGGTGAATTAAACTGTTGAGGATAATGAGAACTGAAAAAATTTATGTTCACAGTCCAGCAGTTTCTCAGTGATTCTATCAAGTAGTACATATAATAGCTACAGAGAGCTATCATTGTCCAGGGATGGTTTACTGAGTCAACCTAAAAAGTACACCTAAAAGGTTTTAAGGAGAACATAAAAACTTTACCCTACACTCAATTTATTTATTGTAGATTTTTTCTTACATATATAGAAATTAAACAACTGAAAGAAAATCAGTGACAAGACTCTGATGACTATGTTCTGATAGCTAAACCGGTAAATTTAAATTTTTTGTTTGCCTTTTTTAGGAAGAATTCCATTTTTAACCAAATGTTGTTTTGAATATTTTCTTTAATGTCTCAATTATATTTAAATTTTTAAATGTCTGTTTTGATGAACACAAAAAAAGAAGTTAAGAGTTCTTTTCTTGTAGTTCCTCTCCTTCTTTTCCATTCAGAAATGACAAATGTTTACATTAAAAATAAAAAGCAATATGAACATGGCGCAGGGATATTGCAATGTATATATATTATTGATCACATTATGTTAGAACTTGCTTTCTGGAACACCAAGTGTTGTGCACAGCCTAGGAGAACAATTCTTCTTTATGGAAAAAAAGAAGGCAAATTCACTTTTCCACTACAACAAGTAATTGAATAAACTTCTTTAACAAGCAAAAAACCCCAACCTTAAAATAAATAGTGTCTACTAGTATTTTTTCCCTTCAAAGTCCAAGAAAGTCATTGAAATGCACTGACACTATACTGCAGTTTTGTCTGTCAGACCAGCTAATGCTGCTAACCCCAGTCAGTATTTTATTGCTGATTCTCTTCATTATTATACTACACTAGAACTTAGGATTTAGAACATGTATATGAATAGGCTCACCGAATGTGCCCAAAATTTAGCTGGCAAAAGTTGCACAGGGAGGCACTCATTACAGTCCCCTTTCTAGTCCTGTTGCAACACTTCTTGGTTTTTTAACTTTTCCCCAGTATTCTCCATGTGAAGTTCCAGAGCTCAGATTTGTTAACTTTCTGAGAACATTAGAAGGTTACTTTTCTCCTGCTTTTTAAAGCTCTTAAGAATGCTAGTCAGGAAAGAGCTGAGATTTAAGGTAGTTCTTTCTGTAAAATTTTCATTTATTCAAGAGGCATTTGACAGTACAACCGCAGAAAGCTCTTTAAATATGTATTTTTATAGTCTGAAGAAAAAGTAAATGTTGAATAGACAGATGTCCTATGCTCTTTGAAATTCTGGAAGTCAGCAGCAATAGGTTACTTGTATTGATTTTCTAGCGAGAACAAAACCCAAGTGTTTTACATCATTTTTTCAATCTTTTGTCATATTACTCTGGTATGGCAGTGAAAATGTAGTATTCAGTGCTGTGCAAATAAATATTTAGCATTAAACAGTAGAAAAGAAGGGATCAATAATAGTTACTGTGCATTACAGATACATTATTAAGATTGCATCAAAGACTTTTAATGAGTTTCATGGGAGGAAAAAAGTAAAACCAGCAAAGGAATCCACGTAAAACTTAAATTTATAAACCCCCACAATTTATAATTATTTTGTTGTTGCCAGCCAACAGCACTTGTGAGAATGCTGCACGTTAATATGGTTCACTGAAATCTGCCTATGTGCTAACATTTGCTTTAGTAACTGTCTAGCTAACCAAGGAACACACCTTAACCAATCTATTTGTTCAGCTTACAAAGAAAAAAAATATTCTGAAAAAAAGGATTAACTCTTACCTCTCTTTCCTTTTGAAATAGCATATTCCACTTCAAAGTCTTCCAGAAAAGGAATCTCTAGATTTGAATATTTCCTAAAACACATCCTTTTCTTTCACAGCAAAACATCCTTCAAAAGGATTAGCCACAGTGGGAAGACAGGCTGTGAATGGTGCAGGAAGAGAGAAAGATGCCCTTACTGCTGACCAAGTTTGTTACAGAGGATCCTCAGTTTTAACTGCCTGGCTAGTACACACATACAAAATGTGCAGGAAGCCAGACCAATGACCAAGACTGATGACCAGAGGAGTTTTAGCTTCCTCCATGCCAATGAAATGAAAAAGCAGCTTAGTCTTCCAAACAGCTAATTCTGCACTCTTCCCAGGGCTTTGACCACTGGCAGCAGGCAAAAAACCCTTGTTCCACTCCTCCATCATGCACCTGCAAGACTCCACAAGAACATCATCTTTTCAGCCTACCTAAATCCATTCAGCTCAGCCAAAAGGGCAGGTGGGCTAATAGCAGAGATTGGGCTGGACTATGGAAGCATCTCTGGCTTTGTTCTTCTAGAAGCTTCAACAGCTATTTTTTAGAAATTCAGAAGCCTCCACCTTAAGTTTCAAACAGAAATCAAGTATGGACTCTTTATTTGAATTGTTTTATCTGATTTATGTCCAGCACCATGGCTTTCCTCTGAGATGCACAATGCAATTTAAAGAAATATGGACAAGGTTAAGCCTATATCTACAGTAATTAAAACTGATACACAGAGTACAATCTTTTGCAGATACCAAATACGCTAAACTGTTAAGCTCTACTCTGAGTACGGTGTACTAGTTAAAGCAAACTTTTTTCAGGAACAACTTTGCTCTAAGTCCTTCCTAAAAATACAGGAATTGGGTAATGGAAAATATATCAGGATCTAGCCCGTGTATTCTAGAATGTTGTAAACAATCAGTCTAGCAATCACTTATTGTAGTTTTAAAAAAGCTGTTTCTTTCCTTTTACAATTATTTCTTTTGCTGTTGGAATTTAAACTATGGAAATGAAGGGGGAAATAGCATGTAATTTGAAATGTTCACTATAATAAACAGGCACCAAATATGTATTCATTGTTTATACATCTTTGCTGCAAGTGTATTGAATAATCTGCATTTATCACTTACAGGTTACCCCTTAGCATATGGTCCACCAACACATCATAAACACACTTCCAAAGCATTGAAAGCTGATAACTGTTGGTTTAATTTTAACTAGTATGTATTACACTGCCATGGCTGCCTGTGTGTGATCTATCAGATTCATTAACATGAAAAGAAGTACCAAATAGCCTCTACTAATGGATCAGGACAGGCAGTAATACTGACTCATCCCTTAGGGTATTCTGCTCCAAGATTTTTATGAGATCGAAGTAGAAAATTCATTCTAAATTGGAAGGAAAGGAGAACTGGGAATGCCACCCAGCTTTTGCTTTCTTAGATGACTGAAATAAGCTCCTTTCACTTAGTCATACACAGATTCTTGTTATTCCCTTCATACATTCTTCTCAGAAAAAGCTTAAGTTACACAAGAATTATGTACTGCTCCAATGTTAATAAAAACTCCTGCTGGAACCCAGCCATTCCTTTGCTACAGATCAACATTATCCTAATTTTAATACTGATCTAAACAAATGGTTCTGCTGGCCTCTAATTACAGACAAGATAAAATATTAGAGGTCAGTAATAAAATGTAAACCTACATACTGCTTACCCAAGAGACTCAAACATAAACATTACCCTTACAGATTTAAAATTAATTACTCGCATTTTCAAACAAACCAAAACCACTAAGTTATTTTTAAATCATAATGTATAACATTATTGACAACAGTTACTCTATAAAGGCAAAAGTGAATGAACAGCTAGGAGTGATTTACTGAAAGGTTCTCAATGAAAGCCAGATAGCATTACAAGACTTCCTAGTATCTTCATCTAGAAGTATGCTTATTGGCTTATAATCTCAGTTTTTAAGGTTTATAACTATGAGGAAAGTGTTTTCTGGAATTTTAGTTTCATATATGACCAACTATTTTATTTGTACAAAAATTGTATCATTTTGAGAAAAATAATTTCAGTCTTGAAAAGGAATTCAAGGATTGGGAGCTATGAGTGAGATGCCTATATTAGCCGATTACAACATGAGTAACTGGTGGGCATTCCTACATATTTCTTTACTCAAAGGACACAGTGATATTTATAAAGGTCAAAAAAAGAAGGGATTTTGATTCTGCATCTGCTGTCAGAACAAGAAGATACACTATCTACTAAGTGAAATAACAAACTCTTTCTCCCTTCCTCAATGTATAGAAAAATATTTCTTTACAAAATGTACTCATGTATAAACAGGCTTTAAAAAAGGTAAAATGGTTTCCTTTGTTTGCTCTGGATGCTATTTATTTCCATTAAATTTCTGTGTACTGTACAAACTACAACTGTGTTTCCCTCATAGAGAAGAGAAAGAGACATTTGTTTTCATCCTCAGCAACGATAACTATGTTTTGGAGATAGGAGAAATGACTGGTTACACCTTCAGTATCTGCTCTGATTTTAAAATTCTGTTTTATATTAATTAATAAAATCAGTTCTATCTATTTATTTTAATTACAATGTCAATCATGAACTTTTAATTTAAGTGCTAATGAAGCTTTTACATAAGAATGAAAAGATAACATAGCTTGAAAAATAATTTCACATATAAGAAACAACAACAAGCAACAATCAAAAAATACACTCCCTTAAATGGACATTCATAGACATGACAGTGACTCTCCAAACTGTTTCCAAAGAAAGTGAATATTTCAATGAATTATGTACCAGCAACACATGAGAAAAGGAGCATCTGGGCTGTACTCAGTCCAAAGCCTATCATGGGGAATCTACTATGTGACTGGTAGGAAGCTGCTTTGATATATGTCAAGGCAATGTACAAGTCCCATAATCAAAAGCTGTCCAAAACCACATTTATTCAATGCTTTTCTGGTGTTCTTTTTCTTATCGTCCTCCATGCGAACACCACCCACTCCTGTGGCTATTACCTTAATTAAAAGGTTTTCACCAAGAAAAGAGCTGCTTAAAAGTATTTTGCATTACCTAACAGAAAATATCAGAAGTGATGCTATGTAGACAAGCATGCATGTGCATATACATAAACATGCGAACACACACACACACACATATATATATATGTACATATCAATCCCATATACTGATAATTTGTCTCTAATGAATACCAGAAGCACTAAACAGAGCATTTAGACAGCAGTGAGGTCTCTGCATTCAAAACCAGAATAAACCCCACATATCCTACTACTGTCTAGAAGTAGCGGTCAAGTGCAGAACTGGCTCAGTTGGAACAACTTGGGTTCCAGCTGCTTAGGATTCAGAAATTGGACTCTCCCTTTCCTAAATTGGCCAGAAGAAGAGTCCAGTGGGCATTTTAATACTGTGCCTGTGACCTCCATAAAACTAGACACTGCAATAAACAATCCCAGGATCACAGAGTCTGACTTGGGGCAGGTGTGGCTCATTCTTCAGCCCTGTGAGATCTGAATTCTTTGCTACCTGGAAGAGACTACCTGAAAAATACAGGTACATTGTTCAGGTTCCAAGTTAAGCTGCTCGTCGTGACTTTTTCAGCTTTAGGGGCTTGAGTGGGAATTGTAACCAAACTATATATGTGAAGTATTTTCTCTTTAAAATAAAGTGAAACCTGATTTAAGCACCCATATATTATCAGGAGAGAATACCAGGTTTTGGATACCAATAGGGTGACACAACACAAAAATCAAACAAAAACAAGAGAGTTCTTTGTTGGGTGTTTCCCACCGGCTTGTTCAATGCAGCACTCAGTTCAGCCTGCAGTTCTCCACTTACTTCTCAGAGATACTGGACTCAGGGCACAAAATTGGAAATGGAAGCATCTCATTCTGGAGCCAAATTCCTACAGAAGTTATTCACCTGAAACCTTTCTTCCACTTGTAATTTTTGCTTATATGTGAAGACAGATAACAAAGCTCTCCTTTAGGACAAAATAGCAGCACCTGTCAATGTAATGCATCTCAAATGCACTTTTCTGTTAGGTAGATAACATATATTCAGTCCATGTGCTACATTTCATGATGCAAAAGACTGTATACTATAATGTGTTTAGAAAACAGCCCTTAAGAGAAAATCTGTAGAGAGAATTCTTACTATAATTGGAGTAATAGCACAAAGTTATATATATAATCACACCAATGGGTCATTACATTTGAATTTGCACAAATGCAAACTTATATTGAAATAATGCATAAATGTGACAGATGGGAACTCCTTACAAATTCTTCCATTAAATTAAATAAATCAATCCAGTAATTAATTATGAAGAAAGATAAACCAGATGTTCTCTATATTTCTGAAAAGAAAAAAATATATATGAGAAGTTCTGACTAGATACCTACATAACTTTAAGACAATTGGAAGATGTAAATTACTGAATTAACAGCTAATCAGGATTACAGATGATAATCAAGATATTTGGAAATCAGGTTGTCTGTATCTTGGGAAACATGTCAAGAAAGGAAATGACAGTGTATATAAAATGGAATTCACTAATAATTAAGATCACAAAGAATTCTATATATGCACCTAAAATAGTACGTCCATAAGTAGGTGTGTATTTCCCATGTATTTCAATGAGTTTTGTGTTTGCAATACAAAAGATAGGAATGAGAAAGGAAAACTATAGGGCTTGCTTGCACTTGAAAGATAAAACAGATTAATACTGGCTGAGAATTTTTAAGTACTAAGAGCTGTTTCAGAATAATTCCATACATGCACACTCTTATTTTGGAATAAGAGTGCTTTGTTCCTATTCAGCTTGACCCACTTTCCAAGTGTATTTAATGAGGAACAATTTTAGATGTAAGAAAGCCTTTTCTTTGTTCTCTTGATTAAAGCAATAAAGTTCAGTATCTACAGTTACTTATGCAAAATGCCTTAAACGTTTAAAAAAAATAAACAAGCTATGGAAACAGTGCCTAGGTATTAAAATGTAATTGTGGCATTTTCACTGTTTCCCCAAATAAGCAATTTTAAAGGAAAAAGGGTTTTTTTTAAACAGTCTTCAGTCAGCAATTACGTTCCGCTGTAACCCATATGCTGTGGATGGTTACTCAGAATTCTTTAGGACAAATCTGCTCTTTGCAAAACTAAGTTGCAGTGCAGTTTTTTAAAAGCAAATGCCAAAGGGTCAACTGTACTATCTCAACTCTTCAGAAATCAAGCTGTTTACCGACATGCAGTCTAGAGAGGACAAGAAGGGCTAACTCTTCTTGTACTCACAGTTGACTCAAGTCCAGGTGAACAGAATCTGTGGTGCCAACTCAAGCTGGCAAACTCAGCTCTGTGCCAAACACATACACCTAGATATCTGCCCAGAAGGCTAGTGATGCAAATCCATGCTGACACAGAAAATACAGTGTAGAAATGTTTAGAAACTTTAAAAATTGGAAGCCTAAATTCCAATCTGTAAGTATGTCTAATGAGTACGTATGCATGCATGTTTGACCTAGGCTAAGGCCACTTAAGTTTCCTGACCTACCGGTGTCTGTGTAGAAATTAGGACATAGTTAAACTCAATAGCATCAGCCCAGAGACAACTGCCAACACCTGAGAAGCTTCATTAAGCTTCATTGCCTCTACCAGATCCTGAGTACTCTTTGTCTGTTTTACAGCACAGACAAGTGGAGTAGTTTAAACCACTGAAGTAATACCAGATCATTTATGTCAGGAGTGGTTAACACATTTAATCTTGTAGTAGAACTGTGGAGGAATGAAAGGCAGCACAGAAAACTTATTTCCTCTGTATTTCTCAGTCATTTGTTATCAGCTGTAAATAGTAAGGCTTGGCACTGTTCTGCGTACAGTGGTTCTAGTCTAGCCCATGCCTGGTAAATTTTCAAGCTGTGGGGCAGCAGGATTAAGCCCAGTGCTGGACTGTCCACAGCTGAATGGCTGACAAATAAGAGCCCACAGGCAGACTGAGACATAGAATCATAGAATCATAGGACAACCAGGTTGGAAGAGATCCACTGGATCATCGAGTCCAACCATTCCTATCAAACACTAAACTACGCCCCTTAGCACCTTGTCCATAATTCACTAGGAAGAAATATAAACTATTCACTTATGTAATAAAGCAACACACTTACGAATTGTGTGTTGCATCCTCCCAGAAAGCTCTCTATACTGCATGGGTGGCACCTTCCACCTGTTCATGCCCAACAGATCTGTGTAACTATCCTAGAAAGAGAGAAGTGTTTCAGATTTCTCTACTGTCATTAAATCTTAATTCAGATCTTAAATGTTCAGTCTTCATTTGAAAAACAGAAGATCACATACAATGTATTGAGCAGGTACTGTGCTGGCCTTTTCTGATGTGTTTAAGAACAGATTATAACTTCGAGTAATTTGGCAATTTGGTACGTTTTAGCTTGTGGTTGAAGTAATCTTGCTCTTACATTCTACTGCTTCCATAACAAATAGCACACTGCTGCTTTCTAGCAGTGACACTATGTACAACACTAATAAGGCTTCCTTAAAAATGCTACATTTTTTTCTTGAAACTTTTTCACTAAAAAGACACTATTTTCACAAATAGTAGAAGCATCAAACAAGAAAACTACTGGAAATGAAATTATCACCTGTTTCTATTAATTGCTCAGTACTGTTCTGAAAGAGAAATTTAAATTGTGGTATTAAGCAAAAGAAAGCCCTTTCCCCCAACAACTAAATCTTTCTTTTCTCTCAGTGTTTGTACTATTCCTGAAGTACTGATCCCTATTGATCTGCAACCATATCTTATTTTGGAATACCTCACAGGGATTAGGTAGGAAGCTTAGTAGACTCTGTAACCATGCAGCACACTGGATAAGCTTTTCAAATCTGCACTAGCCAACATCAATTGAAAAACAGCGACATTTTAACAATGGAAAAGTGGTTCTCCTTTCACTATATGTCCTTCAAACTACTGAAAAACACTCCTCATAGGAACTGCAGAATAGCTTAATTCAGTTACAGTAAGCCAAACATACCTTCTGTTTGATGTTAAGACTATACAATAAATAGGTATCAACAAAAGCAACACCCTAGCTAGGAAGATTTTAAGAATAAAAACTGTCTTTTAGTGTTTTATTTAATTAAAGAGTATTCCATATTTAATTTACTCATAATCTCCTAGGCGGTCTGTTTGCTTTTTGCAATTAAAGTATCTTGAAATTAATGCCTTATATCTTTCAATGTATTTTAAAAAAAAACAGGAATAAAGAAATTGTTTGGAAAACAAAGTCTGCTTGAGGAAAAATGTCTTTAAAATGGAAATACTTAAGATATAAAAAAGTTGTTGGGTATTATTAAATTATATTTCATAGTATATTATGTTATATTGTGAAAAATCAGTTCTGCCTTTTTTACAACCAAATTTTAATGTATCACATTCTTACTGTTATCAAATATGCTTTTATGTTTTCCTGACAGATTTACTTTATCAGTTTCAACCCATTGTCTGCACTTATTTTTGAAAGTCGTTTGAGGAAAAGCTTATTTTCACTTATTTTCAACTACTGATAACAGCTCTGGCGTGAAAACGTATCATTACTTAAAACAACTTTTTGTTGAAAAATAGTCTTTACAATAGAATTATGTTACGGCATTTTTTAAAGAAAATTGCAAAAATTACCCTGTACAACAAAGCAGATGCTGCATACCTCATAATCACAGAATCAGGGATCACAGAATCATGGAAGGGGACAAGAAGGTTTTACTTACTTTCAGTGCTAGAATATGCATATTTGAATACTAAACATCATGTTCCTGCCTTTAAAGACCCCTGTCATTTTATAATGAAAAGTTTGTTATGTGTTTACCAACATTTAGTGCAGTCAGGGACATTAGAGTTTGCCCTTAAAACAATGACATTTAATTCTGAAATTAAAATTTCCACTTTCAAACCATATTTACATTGGTTATTTCCCTCTCAGTCAGTTTGTTCTCTTCCTTATCCACACAAAATATTAATCAATATAGTTCTTAATTATATCCAGTATTATGAAATTAATATTAAAAAGTTATCTCATTATGAAAAATGCTGTAACAATGGTCAATGTTTTAATACCAGCAAATTACCAAACACAGAAGAAATTGCTCAGGGTATCAACGCAAGATGAGCTATGTCCCCAGAGATAAAGAGAACATTCATCAAATTTTAACGTTAAGACTAGCAAAAAGAGATCAATAGGGGACCACCTCTCTGTTGTTATTAGTGAATGGAAAATAATTGATATGTGTAAGAAAGCACCGGATCACCACTTTCTAGTTATTGTCCAAACAGAGCACGACTTTTAAGTTATTACCTAAATGTGAGTGTTTCTTTGCCATATTTAAAATAACTATGGTTGAGAGTCAATATACTACCACAAGACTCTGTTATGAAATTGCACTCTAGGAAAAGACTTTACCGGTTCGCAAACAGTATCTGTTGCTTTTTTTGTGGGTGAGGAGTTATTTAGTATACTGGCACGTACAAAATTGCAGCAGCTGTGAATAAACTCATCACAAACTGTGAATTAACTACCAATTTCAATGTTAAGAAATGGCCCCAGGAAGCCACCCAAGACATTTTTATCCCAAAGCGATATGATTGCCATATTATTAATTAAAATTTAGGAAGAGACCACAGATAGTCAAGACCAGTTACTGACAACCTAATACAGCAGAGAAGGTAAAAGCTAGACTATAAACAGACTATCATGGAAAGAAAAATTTACGTGTGAAAGAAATAGGTTCATTTTGATAATACAGGGGAAAAAAAGAAAGAAGAATAATTTACAGATAAAATCAAAGAATGGGTTGTTATTTTAGAAGGAGTGATTCACTGCCATGTGAGTAAAAAGGAGATAGAAGGAAACCAACACACAATATGCTTAATTTTGGAGGATATAGAATCTGGACAACCAAACAAGCATTTGCTTTGTTACCACTGCTGTTTCCAATGTGAGAAAAAGTTTAGTTGCAGTACAAATAAAATTAATTACATTTAGGTCGAATCACATGTAGACAGAAAAGCAGGAGAGTATCTAAAGGAGACAAATGGCAGTTTTTCTCTTTGTTTAAGGCAGTGCCACTTGAAAAAGATTTCAGACAAACTGGGCAAAATTCATAGAATCATAGAATCACTAGGTTGGAAAGGACCCACTTGATCATTGAGTCCAACCATTCCCATCAATCTCTAAACCATGCCCCTCAGTACCTCATCCACACACACCTTAAACACCTCTAGGGAAGGCAAGTCAACTACCTCCCTGGGCAGACCGTTCCAGTGCCCAATTACCCTTTTTGTGAAATATTTTTTTCCTAATGTCCAATCTGAACCTCCCCATGGTCGAGCTTGAAGCCATTCCCTCTTGTCCTGTCCCCTGTCACTTGGGAGAAGAGGACAGCACCCTCCTCTCCACAACCTCCTTTCAGGTAGTTGTAGAGAGCAATAAGGTCTCCCCTCAGCCTCCTCTTCTCCAGGCTAAACAACCTCACATCTCTCAGCCACTCCTCGTAAGACTTGTTCTCCAGGCCCCTCATCAGCTTCATCGCTCTTCTCTGGACACGCTCCAGAGCCTCAATATATTGCAAGCTGTATTTGAACACTCTTCTTCCTTGATTACGGAGGTGAAATATTACTGAATTTTTTGCTTGACACTGTAAGTGCATTTTTTAAAAAGAGAAAACCTAGGGATGTTGACTAACTATGCAATTATCAAATAGTTTCCAATTCTTTTATTTTCAGTCTTCTATTTCTTTTCAGTAATATTTTGAGCTCATAAAGTGGTATTATCTTATCTATTTTCTGTTTCAGGAGCAGATGTGTCTTTTCTTCCCTTCTTTGTTCTTCTGATTCTTTCTTCTTGGTAAGTATCCCTCAAAACCATTGCTGACAAACCTATCTTCAGTCTGGAGAGCTCTTATACAAGGTACCAGCAGCATCATCTTTTTCTTTGTGTGAGATGTGGGTGTTGAGCAGCTGCCTGGCTAACATCATAAAATGTAATGTGGAAGCATAAACCACACCACTAAATACTAACTCAAGGCCATTAAAGTTTAAGTAACTAAAAAGTTACTTAAATGATTTAACTAGTTTAACTGCCACAATCTTGAGGAATAAATTTTGTTAGTAAAGGGTTCCATTCATAATGTTATTGATCTCAGAAACATGAAGTTTGCGAATACAATGCATCTTTTTCTTACATGTATCTTGATATATACATATATTAAAAAAAGAAGCAAGCTAATTAACAAATATTAACAACTATTCAAGTAGTGTATCTTAAGCTCACATGTTGTCCATTTTAGACACGTCTCAGATCTTGCCTGTTTTATCACATGCATTTTAGCGTGAAATGAATGACTCTCTGTAGGTACTGCCCATGTCAGAGAGACTGCAGAAGGTATCTTGATGACAAGGTCAGACTCAACACTGAACTCGTACATAGTTCCACTGAAATATAAGACAACACACTAATGTTCTGCTACTTAAAAAGGCATCTGTTTGAGGCATTATTTGAGCAGCAAGGAGCATTACCTTTACCATATTATTATGCTTTTATCCAGCTAAAATACATGTTCGTAGTCTGGTATGTCAGTTTTCATATTGCTACTACAAGAGGAACTGTAACAGCACTTTAACTTGCCACTTGACACACATTCTGAATATATGAGTTCTGGTTGTGCAGAAAGTAAGAATAACCTGCTGAGTGTTTTCCACCAAGGAACAGACACTAAGAGAACCTTATCATAGTTTACACAGCTTGGCATGTCATATCTTTCTTTGATATGCAGATAATCTCATTTTACGCTACATTACTATAAACAAATATTCTTCAAATCAAGTCAACAAAAATCTTCATTAATGGATCCTGAAAATATTTAAATGAGATCCTTAATCCTAAAAGCATATTTCACATTAGAAGATTTACATGATGCTTCCTTTGATGATCAGAGAGTCTATTGAACATCTTCACTGTCACACAGAGAACTGACCAGTCACTCAAGTGAAGGCACAAATATTGAGAAACTCAATTCATTCTAGCATTCACTGGTCATCTTTGGGATTTGAGGTGGCATACAACAGCTGCCATGAGGTGGGTGATCTGAAGAAGGATTGGCTTGTTGTTCCATTTGCTTTAAAGAACAAGCTGAACTCTAATTTGAGGATGAAACTTCAACACTATTGTTACTGTCACAACGAATTTTAACTCCTGAATACACACCCTGTGGGTCTGGCATGCAGATGCAGAGAAATTTTCTGGTGCAGATGTCTGTAGGCCCTGCTGAAGATAGTGGATGCTGCTCTGTAACACATTGTCAAAGCTCGTTTACCTTTGGTGCATGTTGCTGCACCTCAGCAGGTGTTTCAACTTTGCCTTTACTCACATAAAGCTTTTATGCTTCCCTTATTTTTAAACATGGTTGTAAAAAGTGCCACTAACAAACTTATATATGTTCTGGTACTTATTAGCCATGATAACATGCAATTCTTTGTTGTGTATGGATTTCTGTTTCTAATATTAGTTTTCATGTCATTTTAAATCTTTTCATCTTATTATATACATCTCTCAAGTCTGGCAAAATCTAGGTAACAAAAAAAATGCTATTCTTGTATTTTCTCTGTGCTTCAAGGAAAGAAGGTAAATGCTTGAGCATATGTAGAAAGAACTAGATCTGGGTACAATGTTTTGTCTGTATAAAGTAGTTTTCAATTCCCATTATTTCTGACGTATTAACAGAATGGCATTAACTCTCTCCTGCATATACTTTAATGTCCTAGCTACCTATAGTTACTAAAACCCCTATTGAATAAACATTTTAAAATGTTATAAATGATTTTTTTTCAAAATTCATTAAAATACAGTTTCTTCTTCTCTGAAATTAAAAAATAAGTAACTTAAACCTGTTCCAGTATATTTGTTTTCCTTTGAACATTGGCTTTACATGAATATATACATTAACAGGTACAAAACCAGAAAAATGAAATGCACATATTTGGGCAAGACACATCTATGTCCATATAGGACTGAAAAAAAGCAGGGATAATACTATACTTTCTTAACATGGTATCAGTGAAGAACATCCATTCAAATACCATTGCTAGAGAAAGCCAGATGTAGTACTCATGTAAAAATAGTTCAGAGGAGGATTCTGTTTGGCCTGTGAAAATGACAATTCCCATAAATTCTTTACGCATTATTACACCAGGACTGATTTAAAGCCCAACAAGCATCTGATTCTTGCTTTGAATGCAAGTTGATTGACTGCTGTTATAAACCATTTCATGGGTCTCATTTTCAAAAGACGGCTGAAAGACTGACTGTCTCATTTTATCATTCTGAGATGTCAGTAACAAGACAAGTTCAAGAAGAGAGATTGTAACAACGGTTTTTAAGAAACATTGTCAGTATCTACCAAATACACTACTAAACAGCTTTTGATTTGTAATGAATTATTTACCAAATTCCTTAATGAGATGCGTATTCCAAAATACTCTGAATTCTATCTGTGAATGGTTGATGTGTGGGCATAATAGTCAGTTAGAAAAACTGCAGGAAAAGGTTAAGAAAACTCAGACAGCTTAGCTTACTGAAATATGCACTGTCTGCTAGTAAAGGCCTTGAAGACCCTGGATGTTGATAAAAGAGAAGCCTTAATTTCACCCAAATTGAAACATTTATACCATGTTAAATAATCTTATAATTTCTTTTTCTCTTAGCATTTGGATGCACATAAATAATATTGGAATGTAGAAACATTTACAGAAAACATTAGATACACAGTTACACACATAGATATAAACATAACTATAAGACATGCATAACACAAAGTAATTAATACAATGATATATTTAGATAGATAAGATACGTGTAACTATTGCACTTCAGTTTTGACTGGTCTGGATTTTGCAACAGCTTTGTCGCTAATTTAAACAGACATCCTACAGTTTATTTCCTCTGTACTGCTTTTGATTTGCTTTGTAACAGCCTACCTAAGCTAAATCAAGGTGGCCCTAAGTGAAAACAAAAACATTAAGTGTGATTAGTGTTTGATTAGACCTGTCTTTTGACACTTACCCCTGCAAGACATACAGAAAGAATCAGTAGAGTTAGGACAGGTGAGAAAAGCAATTAATATTAAAAAAAGTGTATTTTGATGTATTACTACTTGACCGTCTTCCCATGTCATATGATTTCTTTAAGATTTGTAGGTGCAGGAATGGTAATTTTAAAGGTATTCCCAATGCGTAATGCAATATATTCCTAGATTTAAACGGGTGGCTGCATTTAAGAAAAAATCCTCAACATTCTGTAGTCATCCCCCTTAGAACATTTTGCCTCATATTCTTATGCAACTAATAGGAGCTCCAACATCTACTGGGCACTAAGCATCACAGAGATATTTATTGTACAAGCCATTATCCACTGACCTTCCATGTGTATTACCTGAAGTTCCAGCTACATATGACTTGTGGCAGAAATGAGAAGACAAGATTAATCATAGGGATATGAAGCTTCCGTTCAGGCAAAGTAAGAGGCCACAACTGTGATTTCTAGAATTGCAGTAATCTAGGCAATGTGTCTGTACAATGTTTAAAGTCTTGATGGTATTCTGAACAATTATAATGAAATCTGTTTTACCACTGAAATTATTTCCATGTATGAATATAGTCCAAGGTCACATCTCTGCCAAAGCAGAGACATTTAATTTAGATTTAATCATTTATAATTACCATGTCTAACCTAACTTAGTCACACAGGCTGTCTTTGTAGTCAACAGAGAGATGAGCAGCTCTGGAGCTCTCACTTACCTTAAATGCTCATGAAATGAAACTGGATTCTGGAGACAAATAGTTGAACTATAATATATAATAGATAAACTTTATGCTATAATAGATGATAATGGATAAACTTTAGCGGTCAGAAAGTACCACTTCACAGTGTTCCTGGAAAGCCAGGATTGAAGAACAGACTTCTATCTGACTCTGTAGATGTTATTATAAGAATTGCCTAACACATACTCCAGAACAAAATGGCTTTTCAGGCATATAACTTACAGACACAATTGATACAAGAGGAAAATGAAGATATACTTACCAAAAACAATAGACGACTCACAGTAGTAGTAACCATTCGGTTGCTTTTTTTTCAACATGGAGCAAAGATCTAGGCGGTGCAGGATTTCATCTCCAAAATAATGGTTTTTAAAATCTTCATACAGGCTTGAGTCAATTTTTTTCACCTTTAAAAAGCAAAATAAAATTCAATTAGGAATTCTACAAGAAGTCTGAATTTTCATAATTAATTCCTGTTATTTTCATTTTAACTGGAAGTATAGTAAAGATGGAAAACTACTTCAAGATGCAAAAAGAATACTGAAACAATAATGTGTCAAAACTTCTACTTTAGTTAAGCACTGTCTGCTGCAGAACTTAATGAAATAAAGTGTCATTATGCCTCCTTTCTACCTCTCCCTCTTCAAGTCCTGTAGGAAACAAATCAACATACACAACGCTGTAAATGTTTTAACTTCCAATGGTAACTGTAAATTATTCTTGCTGTCATCACTAGGCATGCTACTTACGACAAAAAAAAATTCAAATGTTTGTCAAGATCACTATTCTAGGTCTTTAAAATCACCAAACAGGAAAATGTGGTTATGTTTAACTAACACTAGGTTTCTTATCTCAGCAAATGTAAAACCTTAGTGATATATAATATAATTAATATTGCGTAACTTCACATATACAGAGTTAAACTTAATAAATATTCTTTAAGGCTATTTTCAGAAAACCTTGTTTCAGTAGTTATTTTAAGAGTTTAGAGTTTCTCATACCATCATATTTTCAATAAAAATTGATAACCTCTATAGAAATTAAATATTTTCTCCTTCAATCCACTTCAAAATAATGCTGTTCACTTTTAAAAATTGTTACTATATGCTAAGGGATGTTACAAGTGATCGCTGCCTCCAGCAGCTCCTGCCCAGGGTTCCCTACTAGAACCCATTACGGTGCCCCAGGAACCCAGGGTCTCTGATGGATGTACCTGCTGCTTTCACATCCTAGAGACAGCTAGACATGCTAAGAGGACATAGACAAGGCCAGCTACACAGGCTGCCACAGACAAGGCTCTGTCTTCAACAGCACCCATGTACAGGGCTCACATGAGACACAGGTATAGAGAGCCCCTGGCAGACACACGTGGTCACTAGTACAGGTGTGCACATGACTCTCCCCAGGGTCACAAGCAAATGCACATTTATGCAACCCTCAAGCACCACCAAGGCCCCTCTGTCCTCCCAGTACTGCAGCCCAGATCCTAAGCCCCCTTATCCACCTCACAGGCCCCCACTCACCGGCTGGTGCTGCTTGAGGTTTGGTAGCAAACACCTGCACCTCTCACACACATGTGGTCTGGGGAAGATACAGACATTTGCTTCCAGCAGCCAGTATGCAGGACACCAGCTTGGTCAGACAAATATGCCTGCCAGCCCCATTTTACACACAACCAGCACCATTTACACCTCTTTTTGTCCTACTTTGTTCCTCCTCAGTCCTTTTCCTCTGTACAACCCCCATCCATTTGCACAGTCTCACTGACAAACCCCCACCTCCAACATTCTGGACCATCAGCTTTACATGCCCAACAGGTGTAAAGTCCTTGTTTGCCTGGCAGTTTCTTAACAGCCCGTCAGTCAGTGTGAGTGACAACGTTTGCTTCTTGGTTTTGTGTGTTATGTTTCACAGATTTGTGTCTCTGTATATTTTGTTTATGGCTTCCCCCTTTGCCTTATCATCCCATTTGACAAGGTCTTCAAGAGGCAATGTTACTGAAATAAACAGCCCCACGCTCCACAAACACTCATCAATCCAGATAACCAGCTTAGGCTTCTGCTACTGCCTCCCTTACCACATGCTAGTCAGGTTTGCCTCTCTGCATGTGTTGCATAGGGCCTCCTCTTTTTCTTAGTATCCCATTCTGCAGTGAAAAGGTCCCACACTAGACACCTTAAAGATGACAGATGCTGCTTGCTTCTTCACACCCTTATACCGTATCTGCTGATCTAAGCACCACATTCATAAACTTCTTTTCATGCTTTATTCACAATTACTCATTTGCAAGACGGGCTCAGTGTTGGTGTGTCTACTGACCTTTTCCTTAGTACAAAACTGTTGACATCAGAAGCACTTTTCTTGAGCAGGTACCTGATCATTTGGTTTTCTAAAGTCGAACTTAGAGACTTTTGGTAGTCTAAAATCTCATTTAGTGAAGGTCAAAAATTTCCTTAGTCTCTGAAATGATGACATCTAGTGGTGGATAATTTTCATTTTGGGCACGTTGAGCTCCTTGGAAGTCTATATTTATTCTGGCCTCACTGTCATGACTGAAAAGGTCTTTATGTACTAAGCTTATTTTGAAATTAAAACATCATTATTTGCCTTTTGGTTGACAGTTCTACGAAATATATATAGACATCAATCAGTAATAAAAAAGACCTTTTCAGTCAGGACAACATTTGCCTAAATGTGAAGCCCTGAGTACTCATGGAACACATCGAGGAAAAGATGAGTATCACCATTTCACACCCCAATAAAAATAGCATTTTTAAGAGGTTGGGATGTTGCCTGTCAAAACCAGATGGATAAGGTGTGAATCAAATGTTTAATGCTCAGGAACAGTGTCATACTTGTGACACATTACTGAAAGACAGGGAACAGGAGAAGGGGAAATGGCCTCAAGCTGCACCAGGGAAGGTTCAGACGAGATATCAGAAAAACATTTTTCATAGTTAGGGTCATTGAGTACTGGAACAAGCGGCCCAGGGAGGTGGTTGAGTCACCATCCCTACAGGTGTTTAAAAGACAAATGTACAAGATGCTCAGGGACGTGTTTTAGTGGCAGATAGGAATGTTTGAACTGGATGATCCAAGAGGTCTTTTCCATCCTGGTGATTCTATGATTCTATATTTGGAAAAGCAGCCATGGAAAACTGTATGATATTTTTAATAACTTGGAGAAATTTCTGGCATGTTGTTTGCAGTGGTTGTGAAGAGATGTGAAAGGATGAAACAACATAGGTGCATGGGAAGGTCACAGTTCACTTTTTAATTGAAAGGGTCTGCAGCAGTGGAGATGAAAGACAGTTGTTCCCACATGGAAAAGTTATAGATGCTGATTATAGAGATAAGCTATATCTGTAGAAGTGTGTGAGAAACAGAGTACTCAAGAGGCCATTTTGAAGCATTTGGTGCTGGAATGGGAGGAGGAAGACGCCTGCCTTTCGAGGAAGTGCTGTAATTAATGGATACCTGTACGTGGACATAGCTGTGTAACGTGGGCCTTGAGAGGCATTGCATGTGGAGCTTTTAGAAGACCCACAGGACACCAAGGAGACAGCATTTGGTAGCCCTGTCATGTCTGTTAACTCACTGTGCCTCCTCTGTAGGCAGGCAGAGATGGTCCAGCCTGCAATCCCCAGCCTGCTGTTCCTCCAGCTCCATGCAGCCTCAGGGAGGAAGGCTCAAGAGATGACAGGCTTTAACATAGATGCAAAGTGAGATGCCCATCACCTTCAGCAAGCAACTTCAGTTTCCATGTGCCAGACCCCACAGCAGAAACACTCATCTCCCACCACCACGTCACACACTCCAAAGGCAAAGGCTGCAATGGAAGATTCATTTACAGTTGTCTGAAGTACTTTGTTAGGTGAATGAGAAGAAGAGTGCAGAAGCCACAAAGGGTGAAAGAGGTGGTCAGCAGGAGTCAGGCAGCGGGCAGGGGCAGCCATGGTGCGCAGGCAGCAGTGCGGCAGCAGTGCAGCAGCAGGGCATGGGGAAGCTCGATGTGAGCCGGTAATGCGTGCTCACAGCCCAGGTCAACCATATCCTGGGCTGCATCAAAGGAAGTGTGGCCAGCAGGTCAATAGAGGGGATTCTGCCCCTCTTAGGATTGCTCATCTGGAGTCCTGTGTCCAGTTCTGGAATCTTCAACATAAGAAGGATATAGAGCATTGGAATGGGTTGGAACAGGTCCAGAGGAGGGCTACAAGGATGATCAGAGGGCTGGAGCACCTCCCACATGAGGACAGGCTGAGGGAGTCAGGGTTGCTCAGCCTGGAGAAGAAAAATCTCTGAGCTGAGACGACCTTATAGCGACCTTCCAGTACTTGAAAGGGCTACAAGTGACAGGGGACAGGACAAGAGGGAATGGCCTCAAGCTCTGCCAGGGGAGGTTTAGGCTGGACATTAGGAAAAAAAATTTCACAGATAGAGTCATTGGGCATTGGAACAGGCTGCCCAAGGAGGTGGTTGAGTCACCTTCCCTGGAGGTGTTTAAGGCACGGGTGGACGAGGTGCTAAGGGGCATGGTTTAGTGTTTGATAGGAATGGTTGGACTCGATCCAGTGGGTCTCTTCCAAACTGGTTGTCCTATGATTCTATTATTATTACAAGAAAGTTGGGGAGGGACTGTTTTAAAAGGCTTGTAGTGATAGGATATGGGGCAATGGGTATAAATTGAAGAGGGGCAGATTGAGACTGGCCATTACGAACAATTTCTTTACTATGAGAGTGGTGAAGTGGGAGGTGTCCCTGCACATGGCAGGGGGGTTGGTATTAGATGCTCTTTAAGGTCCCTTCCAACCCAAACCACTGTGTGATTCTATGGTGCCCGGCATCCCTCGCCGGCCACAGGGCCGGTGAGCTTCATCCTCTGCCACCGCCGCCGCGCGGGCCCGCGGATGAGGGAGGCGCCGGAGCCCTGGGGAGGCGCTCCCTCAGCCCTGGAGGCGCTCCCTCAGCCCGAGGCTCCGCTGCACGCAGGGACCGCGCGGCGGCGCCGCCTCAGGAGCGGTGGGGGCAGCGCTGGGAGAGCCGGGGGCAGGGAGCCGGAGCAAAGCCTTTGGGCGGCAAGGAAGGGAGTGTCCAGGAGAAGCTGCGTTGAGGAGGGTGCGCAGGAGCAGAGGAAGTGAGAGAGGGTTGGAAGCGGGGTTGCTGACAGCAGCTGGGGACTCTGTTGAGGATCCTGTTAGGTGCAGTCGATCCCCGCAGCAGGACCTTGCGTAGGGCCCGGTGCTGTATGATGGCGCCGCAGCGGTGCCCAGTGCATGACGCTGCAGGGTTGTGAGGGGCTGCGGCCTCCGAGGGGGACGCGTTTGACCCGGGCAGGCACACCTCCACGTGTGCTTGTGGGTCATCAGGCATACATATATACTTAGTAAAATAAAGGATACAAATTAAAACCGTACACTATTCCAGCATCGCTGGTAGTTGGCCCAGTTACAGCTTGCTTGGAAACAAGACTGCGGCTGTAGTTACCAGGGGCATCTCTTCACTCGAACAGGTAACACCTGTCTTTAATTCCTGGTAGCATCTTGGTTTCTTCACAGATGGAAGAATGAGTGTTAACCTGCTGTTGTCAATTACGGTTACTCCTCAGGATTTTTGGATGAGTCGTGAGGAAAAATGTCTTTCTCTGTCAGAATGAGTGCCACGTCAGCCACAAGTTGTGCCTTAGCACCACCCCTTGGGCCCGAGCAAGAGGACCAAGAATACTCTGAGACACACATGTCTGTTTTGTGTTATGCTGGGCAGCTTGCCATTACTTATTATGATACAGAAGATTGCTCAATCTACTTCATGCCTGACGCAGCTGATAACGAAGACCTCACACTACTGCAAAAAGTGATTGGGGAAGTTAATCCTCGATGTATAGTGACCAGTGCAAAACAGGACCAGAATATTGCCAAATTCCTGACCAACCTAACAACTAACAATGGTGATAAAGATAAAAGAAAACCAGAAATTGTCCTGTTTCCTAACATAGACTTTGGCCTAGAAGTCAGCAAGCAACGGATCCTATCTAGGCAATTTCCATTCATCCCATCTCACATGACTGCAACAGAGAAAGTTCTCTACTTATCCTCAATCATCCCTTTTGAGAGCCCACTCATGATACGAGCCCTAGGGGGACTCCTTAAGTTCCTAGACAGGAGAAGGATTGGAGTTGAACTTGAAGACAGCACTACTGCAGTTCCTATTTTGGCCTTTAAAAAATATGTGCTCTCAGATACTGTGAATATGGACCAAGACACTTACTGCGTCCTGCAGATATTTAAAAGTGATATCCATCCTTCTGTGTACAAGCTCTCCAGTGGATTAAAAGAAGGGTTCAGTTTATATGGAATTTTAAACCGTTGCAGGTGCAAATGGGGAGAAAAACTGCTGAGGCTGTGGCTCACACGACCTACTCGGAACTTGGTAGAGCTCAACAAACGGCTAGATGTTATCCATTTCTTCCTACTAGCTCAGAACCATGAAACAGTCCTCACTCTTCAGGGTTGCCTCAAGAACATTAAAAATGTGCCCCTTATTCTAAAAAGAATGACTCTTTCCAACACAAAAGTTAGTGACTGGCAAGCACTCCATAAGACAGTGTACAGCGCAGTGTGCCTTCGAGACACATGTCGTTCTCTGCCCAACACTATTGAACTCTTTCAGACCATTTCACGCATCTTCACTGATGATCTGCACTACATTGGTAATCTAATCAGCAAAGTGGTGGACTTTGAAGGCAGCAGCTCAGAGAACCGCTTCACTGTTAGACCCAATGTAGACCCCACTATTGATGAGAAGAAACGAAAGCTGATGGGACTGTCAGACTTCCTTACCGAAGTGGCACGAAAAGAACTGGAGGCCTTGGACAATCATATTCCCTCCTGTTGTGTGATTTACATTCCTTTGATTGGATTCCTTCTCTCCATTCCACGGCTACCAACTATGGTGGATAAGAGTGACTTTGAAATTGAAGGCTTGGACTTCATGTTCTTGTCAGAGGATAAATTGCATTACAGAAGTGCCAGGACTAAGGAGCTAGACAGCCTGCTGGGTGACTTGCACTGTGAGATTAGAGACCAGGAAACCCTTATTATGCACCAGCTGCAGTCAAAGATCTTGGAGAAATCTGAAGTGCTTAACAGTGTGATTGAATATACTGCACACTTAGACGTACTACTAGCTTTGGCGGAGATGGCCCGAGAGAATGCCTATTGCCGGCCACACTTTACTCATCGCCATGGCTTTCTCATCAAGGATGGAAGACATCCACTCATGGAACTATGTGCAAAGACTTTTGTGGCCAATCCCATTTACAGTGGTGAGGCTACCAGACGAATAAAGATCATCACAGGGCCTAACTCATCTGGAAAAAGTGTCTACTTAAAGCAAGTAGGTCTTATAGTATTCATGGCTCTAATTGGCAGTTATGTCCCTGCAGCTGAGGCAGAGATTGGAGTAATTGATGGGATTTACACAAGAATCCATAGTAGGGAATCAGTTTCTGTAGGGCTCTCTACTTTCATGATTGATCTTAACCAAGTTGCCAAGGCAGTAAACAGTGCCACAGAGAGGTCCTTGGTACTTATCGACGAGTTTGGTAAAGGGACCAACACACTGGATGGCCTGTCCCTTCTGGCTGCTGTTCTGAGGTACTGGATCAGTCAAGGAACACAGTGTCCGCAGATCTTTGTCTCCACTAATTTTCACAGTTTAATGCAGCTGGAACTCCTGCCTGACACACCTCTGCTGGAGTACCTGACCATGGAGACCCACCAAGATGGAGATGAGTTGATATTTTTCTACCAGATCAAACAGGGCATGTCCACTGTTAGTCATGCTGCCAACATTGCTGCATTAGCAGGAATGCCAGCCAAAATCATTGAAAGGGGAGTGGAAGTGTCAGAACTGATTCGCAATGGAAAAGCTATCAAACGTATTGATCATCCTTCAAAAGTAGATCGGATGGAAAAATGCAAGTCTGTTGTGGAAAAGTTTCTTCGCCTAGACCTTGATGATCCCCAATTGGACTTAGAAGAATTCATGCGTGAAGAGGTGCTGCCTTCTGCAGCCTCAGTCCTGTAGCAGTGGTATGGGTAAAAGTGTCATATCTACAGTGTTCAGTAGGAGAGTTTGGTAATTTAAAGAATGAACATTAGCACCTCACACTCCATTTCGCTTGTGATGAACTGTCTGTAGTATATGCCCTTTCTTTTTGTAGTTTAAAATAATTACTGTAGATACATATGTCTGCAATATAGGGTGTATGATATGAAAGCAGGAAGACTGAAAGAAGAGAATTCAAGAACCTCTCCCAGCTGTTGGGTCCCTCCATTTGTGCATTTTTCTGCCTGTGTTCTTAGATCTTCAGATTAAAAAAATACTGTAAAAAAAAAATCAAAAACATTTCTGCTGGCCCCAAGACATGTTTTTGGTGAAAGCAAAGTGTTTATTGGTTTGTGTTGTGCCAAAGTGATCATTTCCGCCATTTTAGGATCAGCACCAAAGATTCCAAATAAGTATGTGTCTCAGACTCCTGTATCAGCACTTAACGGTTGTCACAATACAAACCACTGATCTAGAGGCTGTTAAATGGTAACATAGAGGGAATTAATGAGCTCTGCAGCTTTTCTTATATTAGCTTTCCTGACCAAAATGCCAGAGATCCTAGAAGTTATTATAAATAGAATGCTGGAGGTTAGAATCAGCAAGAAATGATGAACAGAAGTGCTTTGGTTTTACTGAGAATCACTCTTTTCTCAAAAGGTTCTATATGGTATGAAAATGTATCTGTGCCATGTGGGTATAAATAAGAGCAAAATTACAAATTTAGGTAACTGAAAACTATACTAGGAATGTAAAACAGAACTTCACAATCTATATTCTATTTTCAAGTATTGAGTAAAACTTAACGTTAAAAGAATAATGCCAGAAGAGGAGGATTCTCTTTCACTTCTCTTGTCATGCAGAGGATCTTTACTGAATACAGTATTTGATGTATGCATATGCAAAAAAAAAATTAGCACATTAATGAAGCAGGAGACATGATATGTAAGTATTATACATAAGAAGTAATAACCTTTCCTGGAACGAGGTAAGTACCCGAGATTCCTTATCTAGATAAGACAGAACAGATGTTCACTAGCTTATTGCCTGGCTGCTGAAACTTGCTGTAACTGCTTACAGTATGGCTAATAAAAGACATCAGCAGATATACTACATTTCTTCAGTGATATTTCATTTCAAGAAGCCAAAACTATTAATGTCACATAAATGAAGAGAAAACTTACATGAGAAAAAAGTAATTACATTCATGATTATCAGTATTAAACATCTTATCTGGTGTGTCTAGCTGAATAGCACAAAAAGATGAATGTGAGCACACATCAAAAAGATATGAATTTGGAGACACTGTTTTGCATTTGATTCAGTGCAGAATTTCCTCCTGTGTAATGTAGGAATTATTATTACTACTACTACTGCTATTACCAAATAAATACCCTATGTTATCTCTATATGAAACTAGGATAGTGGCAAAAGTTTAACATAATTTACATTAAAAACACAAGAATAAATTACTGAACTATGCAGTTTCTGCTGTTTCCAGTGCAATCATAATACTATCTACAAAATTTGGGGCATTTTTTCTGGTCAACCACTGTCTAGGCTAAGGATAGCAGATGCCATCACAGCAATTTAGTCGTAAGTCACCTTCTACTTACAAAATCCATTTCACAGTATTTGCAGTTGTGGCAGCACTAGGTATCAAAGGATCTCCAAATGTCATAAAGCATTAATCAGGTGTGCCTCACAACATGCCCTGAAATAAACAGCAGTCTGGACCAGTGAAAAATTGTGACCTTTGGCAACATAGCAGGCTAGTGAGGGAAGCAGGAATAGAAATGTTATCACAACTCCAGTTGCTTCTTGGTGTTTCCATTAGCTTCTTTGTACAAAAGAAAGTGAAACTACCCCAGGATTCTTATAATCCAAGCAATCAATTGTGGAAATAGCTAAACATGTGCAAGTAAATTATATCCCTTTATCTCTTTCCACAAGACACCCAGAGGCACACTGAACCTCCTTTTTTGGGGAAGTTTTCAGTGGCATATTTGATCTCAGAACTGTCCAGTTAAGCATGAAGAATACGTTGCTTCCATTTCTGAGTAGGTAAATAAGNATCAGGTGTGCCTCACAACATGCCCTGAAATAAACAGCAGTCTGGACCAGTGAAAAATTGTGACCTTTGGCAACATAGCAGGCTAGTGAGGGAAGCAGGAATAGAAATGTTATCACAACTCCAGTTGCTTCTTGGTGTTTCCATTAGCTTCTTTGTACAAAAGAAAGTGAAACTACCCCAGGATTCTTATAATCCAAGCAATCAATTGTGGAAATAGCTAAACATGTGCAAGTAAATTATATCCCTTTATCTCTTTCCACAAGACACCCAGAGGCACACTGAACCTCCTTTTTTGGGGAAGTTTTCAGTGGCATATTTGATCTCAGAACTGTCCAGTTAAGCATGAAGAATATGTTGCTTCCATTTCTGAGTAGGTAAATAAGTTCTTTGACCTGAGAAGCTGAGGAGGGTACAGTAATCAGACAGCTTTTTCTAACCCACTTTATCTCGCATGTTTATCCTTTAATAATGTCTGTTTCCAAGTTTTTTGCATTTACCAATTTTAGCTTAAAGCTGTGCCTTCAAATTGGAAAGCTGGTTTCTTGAAATCTTTATTAATTTGAAGTCTCAAACTCTCTGCTTTGTAAATATCAGCAATGATTTAGGAAAGTTAAAATCTTTTCAGAATATATGTTTCAAGAATGTCTGTAGCTATATTAAGGTTCAAAAAACATGTTTTTTTTCCCCAAAAGATAACTTCTGTGGAATATAGATGTCATTATGAGGAAGTAGCTTAGCAAAATATTGCTTCAAATGAGGAAACTTACATTAAAAAAAATATAGTAATGTAGTTATAAAGTTATAGCTGTGAACTACACTCAACTACCATGGTTCAATTTGCTCTTTTATATGCTTTCTCACATAATCTTCATCCACTCCCCTTCTTTTTCACACTGTTACATGATCTGAAAATGCAATTAGACATTCTTTTAAAACATACTACAAAATAGATACTCCTTCTATGTTTTATGGATTTATTTATTGTTTTTAGTAAATGCATAGAACTATCTCACAAAATGCAGACACAAAAAATGACAGTGAAGACCAATCAATGCTTATGCCTGACAGTGGATGGACAAAAATTTACAGATTTTCAATACATAATACCTTTTCATACAGTTTATCTTTAGAATACCATATGCATTATCCAGCATTATGGAGGACTAAGGAAGATGATTGGGAATGACACTGACCTGGTTCTGTCAGCAGCAGTGAATATCAGAACACAGAGAGCACACATCCTGACTAATAGTTCATACAACGTAGACAAATGTAAACAAAGCAACCAACTAGCCAAAAGCAAACAATAAAGAGAATGACAAAAAACACACTTAGATTGCCTCAGTAGTTTTTACCAGAGTTAAATTACTGAGCAGATGATATTCTAGAAAAGATGTGGATTTTTAAAATGAGCATTTCAAAAAACAACTGTTAATATATTAAAAAGCTTATGCGAGCTTACACATTTAATAGGTAAAACATACCACTTTAGAAGGTGTTGGCAAGTCCTTATCTCTATTTCAAAGCAAGTATGTGTGCCTTTGAGGTTTCTTGATGTATCTCAAATATCATTGCCTCATTCTAACTGATTTTACAACACTACTTAATGGAAATGTGCATCTTCAGTACTTTTTAGTACTTATAATGAAATTTTAAAGTTATTTCCTTTAATGCTTACTATGAAGTAAAAATAATCAACTTTAAATATTTATATATATATACACTTTAATTCTTAGAAATTTCTTTTTCCTGAAAATTACTTTCCTGGTCAGTGTTAAAAGATAACATAAAATATTCTGCACAAAGCCAGCAAAAAAAATATATGGAGATATACCATATGTTAAATAATACAATAGCATTGACACATTAGTATGAAATAAAAAAACTCAGATAATACTAGTGTTGCTTCTATATATTTATCTTCACAGTTAGAATCTATGTTTATGCATTCATGTATTTTGTCAAAAAAGCCCATAAATAGGCAAGAAATAACTGCCTGCTAGAGAGAATATAGAAGATATGTTTCAACACTACTCTGAAAGTCACCAAAGCATATTCAATAGTGGGAACAGACAGCCTGTACATTACACACAATCCAAATAGAATTAACTGATTCCTTGCTTATTTTCTCCCATACAATAACAAACTGCATGCATATAATCTCCATACCATAATTTTGAACAAACACTTTCACCCTTTGGTCTTGCACAGTTCCACAAAAGAAAATGGACTATGATATTACAGTACTAAGAATACAAGAGTGGTAACTTACAGTACAGTACAGGACTATTGTTTATATGGTACATGTACTATTTTTCCTAAAAAAATCAGTACTTTCAAGTCTCACCTTTGGCAGGTTTCAAAGCAGAAAGTATGATTCTACAGCTCAAGCAACTCCTTTGTTCATCTCCCAATTAAACTTTCTAGATTGAGCTATGTGAAATGTGAGCTCACCTGCTTACGTAGCTGTGTTGATTTTGACAATTTCATGAAGGTCAGATGTGGTTTAAAAGCTCTTTCTTCTCCTGCCAAGATACCCTTTTCTTGAAATATCTTCTTCATAGTCTCTGAGAGGGGAGAAAAATGCAGAGGTACAAAGATGCTATGTGACAAGATGCTTTAAAATCTAATTTCAGCTGTAATACGAGTCACAGCCGCTCCACATAGGAAAACAAAATGAGTACTAAAAGGCAAAGAGATTTCTAGTTATTTTATGTGAAAGTAATCTTATATTTTCATTTAATATGTGTCACAAGTTTGGTTTTACTGTAATAATGACAATTAGAACGCTGTCTGTGCTGTCTGCTTTTGCTAGCAAAATTAAAAATTAACATAAAAACTGTTCAGGAGTTAGCGTCACTAGAACTTTTGGAAACTTCAGGAGAACTCTGAGTATGAAACAGAATTTTTCATCCCTGGGCAACCAGTGCCAGTGCTTGGTCACTCTCACAGTAAAAAAAGTGTTTCCAGATGTTCAGACAGACCTTCCTGTGCTTCAGTTTAGGCCCATTCTCTCTCTCATTCTCATCCCATGTATATGTGTGCATATATATATATATCTATCTCTGTGTGTGCGCACACATAACTGCTATATAGATCTATGTATCTAAATGTATACCTCTGTTTATCTAGCTCTATAGACCTATTATATATTTATAACTATTGCCACATATCTATGCACAAGTATAGCTTACCTACTTGTATTATTTTAAATTGTGTCCACAGGAAACATTTCTAAATTTACACTGAATCCCCAGTAAGCAATTGTGCAGCTATGCACACAAACACTGCTGAACACGGATTAACATAACAAAACAGAAGACTACAAATAAACCTTTGCTACTTCTAACTGAGACACGGAAGTTCAAATCATTTAGTGCAGGTGCACATGTATTTCCATGCACCCAATGGCTTTTTTTGTTTTCTGATGTTAGTAAGCTAATGAAATGCTACTTTCATTTCAAACCGAAATTATCTGTAACAAAGTCATTTTCTGGTTCCTGTGTTTGGTTCTCTGAACTGTATCATTTGGGGACTCATTGATTTTGATGTTCCATCAAAGGATTAGTCTTATCATAACCAGGTTTACACTGCCCTGTGATATACTGACTCGGCCTTGTGGATTGTAGTCTTTTTCTCGCTTAAAAGCTCCAATCCCTTCTGCCATCACATCTTATGTCAAGCAGTGGCTCATCTCCCATGCTGCAATTAAGATCAGTGTGGTGCAGATTTGCACCTCTAAGGGTGTGACCCTAAGTCCAGTAAGAGCTTTGTGTCAGACCAGTAGTTTGTCAATGTGCATCTGATCAGAGGATTTAAACCCCAGTGTTTTCAACAGGGTAGGCTGTACACACACCATTATAAACGTGTGTTAAAGGAGGGCATCTACACTTTACACTGCTGAACAGCAACCTCACAGCCTGCCTGTCTCCATTTTGTGCTAAATAGCTTTTCTCAAGATCTGCTTGTATTTCTCTTTCTAAATTAATCTTTTTTTTTCCATATCTGGAAAAGCTAATCAAGAAAAAAAAAATGGAAAACTGGCTTAGTGGAAAGAAAACTAACTTCAGCGAGCGATTGCAGTTTTCAACATAATGGGTTTACGTGTGTATGTGTGTGTCCACACACATTCTCATTGTCATCAGACTTCTCACATAGGCTGTTATTAAACATCACAGGCTCAAGAGACTGGTCACGCTTCCTGGCGTTACAGAGAGCCCCAGTTTTGCAGTATCTGACACACAGCAAAAGCTGGCATTTTACTGGCTAAGGTGACTTATGAACATAATTAGCACAATGTTTCCTTCTTCTAAGACAATGAAAATAGAAAGAAATCTGAGTAGATGGAAAAAGCATCAAAGGGAACTGTTTTCCAGAGAGCACAGGAAGGTTAAAAGATAATGTAATGCTATTAATAGCCATGCAGTTCTTTGAAGAAGTGGCCACAAGAAGGGTTTTAAAAGAAATGGGGAAGGAAGTGTGGATGATGTGGGCAAAAGAAAGTTCCAGGCTTACGGGACAGCAGTAAAGTGGATTTGAAGACAGAGGAAATACACAAAGGTCAAGGTTTATGATGAGGATTGCCTGAACTGGAAGAAATGAAGATGCCAGTGATGAGAATCATAGAAAGACAATGCCTAGTGCTCTTAACAAATGAGGATCTGCCGTCTTTCCCCCAGATATCAACATTAATAGCTAGACTGAAAAATCATACGAGATCTGTGTCTCCTCTTATTAGTCGCAGGCTGACCAATGCTTGCAGCTTTAAACTGCACTCTAGAAAAGTTAAGGCTATTTTTACAAGCTCAGTGACTTATGGGAACAAAATTTTTGACAGCTTTTAGATCATTTTTCATGCAATATCAAGTACTCTGCAATACCACTTTGTGCCTTATTTTTATAATGTCAAAATTACTGAATGTCATCTGCCTCTTTTACATTGGATGCAGCTGAATCCATTATACAGCTGTTTCCCCATAATTAGACTAGAAATGAGATATACAAAACTCACCCAAACCAGCTATATACTGGAAAGGCTCAAAAATTCAACAGCTAGATCAACACAGAACAGCTCGTGGAAAAATTGAACATTGAGCCATATTCCATAATACAAATGGCCATATTCTTTTCCAGGATTTCATTAGATATGGAAAACTTCCATGTATGTACATTTTCTTCCAGTCTATTAATTTCTGCCTGTCTCTAAACTATGTTCCTCAATTAAAAGGTTTGGAATTTAGAAACAGTATTTGTCTACTGATTTTTAATTTTTTTTGTACTTTGCACTTAGGCTTAGCTTTCCTTTAGCTCCAAGTAACTTACAATTATAAGTTAAGCCACGTTAAACATTTTAGGTTAGAATCATAGAATCACCACCAAGTTGGAAGAGACCCATCAGATNTCCTCATAAGGCCTGTTCTCCAGCCCCTTCACCAGCCTTGTCACTCTTAGCTGTTCTGAGTACTCTGTTAATCATCAGTTGGCAGAAGTTTGGGGTTTACAAAGAAGCTCTTCTGGTCATTCTTCCTTTCCTAATAGCACAGAGCACAATGCACTTGCAAAGCGGTACAAGGTCTAACTTCCAAGCCAATGATTTCCGATGCCAATATTTATCACAACCTCAACTATATGCCACCAGAGGTGTGCACCACATATTGAAAAAGACTATTGTAGGTATCATGTTATGCTTGGAATATAGAATCAAAGGCTGCATCAAGCACCAAACTCTCTGCCATCCTGCTGTTAAGACCATTATGAAGGAGAATGCCAGCCTAAGGAGTTTTCCTGTCTGCTGCCTAACAAAACTACTGACTCCTCAACACCTCAGCAATCCCCAGCCTCTGATGAATAAAAATGGTGGCTAAACCAGGGTCGATCACTATCTCATGTGCTGGTGATTCTTATCTCCAGGATTTAAGAAAAATAAAGGCTTTTATTCTTACTTCTCCATATGAAACGGGGCTATTTTTTCTTCTTATCAGTAATAGCACTTCTCTGCAAATGGTCAGCCAAAAGGTAAACCAGGTAAGCCAACTTCCCAATGGTTCTTTAGCTGTTACTTGGTTATATATTACTTTGGTTTTCCTAGTGGGAATTGTCACTGTACCATACCACTATCCTACATAGTGAGCTATTGTGTTTGAAATAACCATAATTAGCAGTATGCACAGGTTGTTCTGTTTCTCTTCATCGCCATACACACATACAGACGAAAAATGCCCCCATTTGTAAAGCAGGATACAAGGAGCAGGTGGACCAAGCAATCCACACTTTGTGCATAGATGCCAATAAAAAATAAGCCTTACAAGACAAACAACGATGCCGTGAAGGTTCAAAGTGCTAGACTGAAATGGAAATTTACAGTTCATCAAGGACTTCTTGATGAAACTAATTTTTTCTTCTGGCTTTAATATATTCCAGTGTTTCCCAAAAGTTTATCACAGTCACAAAAACCATATCTTATTGCTTAATGTCAATGAGATATTTATTAGAGTTATTGTTATTCAGTGTTTGGCAGCACATTATGAAAATGAAAGTCTAAAAGCATTTGCTGTCTGTGCTTTCAGAGAACCATACTTTCCATTTTTAAGGAACAAATATGGAGACTATTAATGGGTGTTTTATGGGAATGAAAGCAATGAACATAGCGATGAGCACATCCTATTCCATTAAATAACACAGCAGTGCTTCGTGACCTTTAAATGGATCGTTTTCTTAGGAATTTGAAGACTCTTCCTGACTCCTTCTACAGAGTTGATTGAAAATTCAAGACCCTGTGTGAAGAATAGCAGAGTAAAAGTGCAGGAGAGGCACTGCACTAGAGGTTTCCAAAGGCAGGCCTCTGCCCCAGCTTATTCCTCTTGCATGTGTATTTCAGCCTTTCTTGTCATGTGACAAACAAGAAAAGGTGAGCTAAGGGATATGGCAACAATAGAGCATTTAATATTCCCATGCAACAAGTAAAAATGTTGAGCTCCAGAGCACTTTAAACAAATCTGTTGTTTGAATTGAAAATTACAATAGTTTTGAGTTCTTGATTTTGTCATCATGTGGAATGACAGTAACTGACAAGCGACAAAATTCATTTATCTTAGTTTCAGTCATCTGGAACTAAAGTGGATTAAACTGACTGAATTAAACAATTTCCCTAGGCACTCTGAAGTCAGGGCAATGTAAGTCACCCTAAAATAGAGCTAAATGTGTGGTTCCATGCTCTTTAAAGAAGCTCATAAACCACCATCCTTGCCAAAGCAAACTGTTCCTTTCTAGTCCCTCTGCCTGATACTGCTCCTATTTGTTCTGTTGACAGCCATATCTATCCAGTAAACTGCACTGACAAACTGAATAGGTTAAAAATTAGCCGGCAAAGTTAAAAACGTAAATTTAACCACAGCTGAATTCACATTGTGGCTACAAAAACCCTCAGCACAACATAAGGGGTTGGACTGCTTTAATATGGTGGAAATGTCAGCTTATGCTTGAGTAAAGCTGTACGTAGAGAAGGTGAGCAGTATGACTTGCTTGACATTTCTCTCTCTCTACTATGGACTGTTAGGAAAACCAATTTACTGAGATTATACTAAATGTCATTTATATAAAAGTAAAGCTAAAGGAAATGACTAGTTAGATATACCACATGTCTCTATCCTAACTGTTGTTAGGACAGTTAGTGCAGTCCTAACTCCATTAAAATATTTAACTCAAGAAATCAACATTTCTTAAAAACAAAGGACCACAGGGAAATTGAATCGTTATCTGCATAAACAGAAAAGTAACTTTTCGTTCATTAAATACAAGCTCCCCCTCATGGTCAGATCATAATGTGCAATATTTATCCATAAAACCAAAATCTGGAAGTCCTTCAAGATTATGCAAACGTAATCTTGAAATAACAAAACAGTAATTTATAGCAATAACAGTTATAAACTAAACTTAGGTTTTGAAAAAAAAAACCCAACTAAAAATCACATCATGTACAGAAGTGATCACTCTATGCTGTTTGATGGACAACAGATTCATCCAACACCCTGCAGGTAATGCTATATATTTTTTTCTTTCTGCCACGTTCAGTTTTAAAATTGTAGTTTTGTAGGAACACAAGTTGTATCGTAGGTAAGCTGTACTAGTAGCCAGAATGAACTTGTGACAATTAATTTCTGTCAAACATTTACAACCTCACAGCAGTGCATACAAAGAGCTGACAACAATCTTCACAGAGATGTTGGCAATAGCAGCCCAGCAGAAAAAAAGTCTCCAATCTTTCTATTGCATCTGTGTATGCAGGATACTATCCACAAAGCACGATTTTGACACACAGCCTGTTCTGAATTAATACATGAAATGTATTAGAGAAAATAAACTCAATCACACACATTTCTGCGAACATGATTCTTTACATTAGAAGGTATATTTATCACTTCAAGTACAGCCCACAAAGTACTACATACTCTTTTCTCCAAAATGCAACACCTTCAGTAGGAGGTTTGGCTCTTGAAGGACTTTCTAATGTTTTGCAATGTAAACTGCTAAATGTTTTGTAAAAACTGCATGCAAACTGAACTGCCCTGCAATTACATCTGTAAGTGTGCTCATATTACGCATGTAACATGCTTTGGGGAGGGGAGACAAGCCTAACAACTCCCTCATCAGTTCTGAAGAGTTCACATGGATTTTTCATTTAATATAATTTTATATTCCAAATTGCACAGCCTTGAAGGATATGTGTGTAATAAGAAATTATTGGTTTTTATCAAATTACTTAGATTAAATTCTTTGCTGTTTAACCTAATGAAGATGTACATAAAAACTACTTATTGTTTTCATCTTCTTGCTAATCATACCTGGTCTTTCCACTAATTTAATATGTAACTAAGTTAACTTTTGAAACATACTTGTGTAATATTCGTTATTACATAATTACAGACATAAAATCTTTTTTTCTGACACAACAATAAATACAAAAACTAAACTTGCTTTAATGAATTATATGAAGCAATATTAGCACTTCCAGGAAGGCACAAAAAGATACTCAGAAATCAGCAGCAATTCAGAAGTTATGGTTATGACAGTCAATAAGAAACGTTAAGATAGTATAACCTCAAGTTATACCCACTAAACATTTTCAGACATTTTATCATTTCCTTCACTAATAGAAACCATAAATCTCCTTTTACAAGAAGTATTGAAAGGGAATACAGTTTATGAATTATCTCACTGTTTATAAAGCAGCATACATGCAATATTCTGTCACCTTTAGAAGAAATCTAAAGATATATTCAGAGACAAAGATGAGAAAGCACATCATCCAAAAGACTAAAGAAATATCTGGTAGATTCAATCTTTGAAATAATTATGGGATTATTTGACAAATAAAGCTTCTCTGGAACTGCAAGAACTGTTCAATTTCTACCACACCAAACAGTAGACATACTTCTCTGTCAAGCTGTGCTTAAAATAATGAAGCATTGCCCAATAACAGCATAAGCAATTCGGTAATTTGAAAAGCTCACAGTCTTATAATCAACCTTTCTCAAAAATATGGGTTAAAAAATACTAAACATTTTCTAAAGGCACTTCAGAAATTAAACTAATGAATTGCTTAAGAGTGCACTGTGTTAATAAGACTTCTTCACTTTTTTTTCTCTGTACTGGACTGCAAAGAGGTAGCGTGACAGCAGCAGTCTTTGCTACTCTGCAAAATGTCCCGTACGGGTTATTGCAATACTACAAAATGGTGTGACCTCACATTCCTCATAGCACAAAAGATAATTCATCAATACTGAAAAACTGTTTTACAGAGTGTTTCCAAGGAATAGTTGGAATTGCTGGAATAGTTTTAAAGGACAGCAATGAATTATAGACAGTACTGTTCTCTGAGGATTTTTATTTAATATCTGTAAACAACACAGTTTAAGTATAGAGCCATTGACAGATAAAAAACTTAGACTTGTTTTGGTCTAAGTACTAACTGCTGCTTCTCAGCTGGTGTTTATACTCCTTTTAATGCATATATACCTACTGACTTGAACTGTATCTTTCTATGTATTTTATCCGGCTGGCAAAGGCAGTGGCCTTAGTTCCACTGTTAAGACAGAACTGACAGTTTTGCTCTTGAAGTGAACAAGTGGGTACCCATGCATAGCAACTTATACCTGTCACATCTTTCAGTAACTTCCTGATTGCTAAAGGAAGCCAATTAACATTGAACAAGCCACAGACTGGTTCCACAACTGCTCAAAAAAAATTCCAGGCTAAAGCAGCATGGAATCCAACTCAATTTCTCTGGTAGATAAATCACTGTCCTTCTCCTGAATTCCTCTCATCCTCCGAGGTGCAGAGAAAGTCTAGATTTTACTTTATATATACAAAGAAGTGTATATATAAAGAAGATCTATACACCAATACATATATATGTGTGTGCGTATACATATACACTTATACCTATGGGAGTGGTAAGTTATATTAGGAAATACTACTTCACTTGAAAGGTTTGCCAAGAATTGCAAGAGGCTGCCCGGAGAATTGGTTGGGTCACCACCCCTGGAAGTATTTAATAGGCATATAAGTGTGCTGCTTAGGGACATAGTTTAGTGGTGGACTCGGTAGTGTTAGGTTTATGGTTGGACTCAATGATCTTAAAGGTCTTTTTGAATCTAAATGATTCTGTGATTCTGTTACTTTGTAAACAAGTGGTACCTGCAATTTCTGTAAGTATAGTTGCATGATCATTTTTTGCCAACTTCACAAATCCAACTTGATTTTTGAAGTGATCAATTCCTTGAAAAGACAAATCCACGGTCCTTCCTTTTAGGAGATCTTCCACAAAATCCTTGCTGTCTGAAAGAGCACCAACTGCTCTGTCAAGAGGAAAGAAAATATCTATGTGAATGTCAAATATATTAATACCATTGACATTGCTACAAACAATTATTTTCAAAAGTCTCACAAAGTTTAATTAGTACCAATTTATTATCTACTTAGGTACTTTTGCACTACTTCCGATCAATGCAGTCATTATTACTACTACCATTTATAAAGGTAAACTGGTTCATAAACCATGACATAAAGTCGCAGACACAGCAGCAGGTAAGATTCCTCAAAAGAGTTTATCTCAAGTCTTCAGAATGACTAGATATTAAGATGCTAGTGTCCCTATTACTCTGTGCATCCCATACAAATAAGATGCTTACTTGGAAGCATTTGGTTTTCCATTCTTAGATTAACCTTTTTCATTTCCTGATAGCTCAGCTGAACGCTCTAAGACTTTACTTCATTCAAAGTTACTACAAAGCATTACTTAATATTACAAATAGATGTCAGTGTCATTATATATCTCTGTCTATATATATTTAATGATAGAATTATATGGAAATCACTATTAAGCTAATTGAGTATTATTATTAAAAGAACTACTAAATCGATGCTTACTTTCTTTAAGAGATAAATGGAATGAACACATAATATAAATTTAACCTAAGAAAAGGAGCAAGCCTGGTAACATTTTAATAATCATTTTAATTAGCCACATTACGTGTATGCACAATTTAATGATATGTTTGTTTTGACTTGCACTTGAAGAGATTCCTATGCTAAACAAAAATTATATAAGCATTCTTAGTGTCTTCTGAAAGATCTCTCACATTCTCGCAGTTTTTAATTCTGTTCAACCAAACTGAATTTAAACTTTTCACTAAACCAATGCTGATTTCATAAACACTAGATGGCAGTGACAAGTTAAAAAAATCTCAAGAGAGCTTATTTTACTTTTTCTGTCCTAGCTGGATGAAAGCCATCACCACAATTTCTAAAGTAGGCTAACTTATATTCTTTAAGCCGGTACAAAGAAAAATAACTCTACACATTATCATTGTGCATTTATTTGAAACCCAGGACAGGTTAAGAAGGATATTAAGGTGGTTTACATGACAAAGTATCACAGAATCATAGGAACTGTTTTGACTAGAAATTACCTTAAAGATCATCCGGTTCCAACCTCCCACCAGACCAGGCTGCCCAAGGCCCCGTCCAACTTGGCCTTGAACACTTCCAGGGATGGGGCAGCCACAGCTTCCCTGGGCAACCTGTGCCAGTGCCTCAGCACTCTCAGGGTAAAGAATTTCTTCCTTATATCTAATCTAAATCTACGTTCTTTCAGTTTAAGAGCATTACCCCTTGTCTTATCAGTACATGCGCTTATAAAAAGTCCCTCCCCAGCTTTCTTTTAGGACCCCTTCAAGGTACTGGAAGGTCACTATAAGGTCTCCCCAGAGCATTCTCTTCTCCAGGCCAAACAGCCCTAACTCTCTCAGCCTATCTGTTCCAGCCCTGGGATCATCTTCGTGGGCCTCCTCTGGACACACTCCAACAGGTCCACGTCCTTGATTCATATAGTCCTTCTGTGGTTTTTCAATAGGGCATTAATATACAGACTAGAAATACTTCAGCTCCTACATAACCACTTTAAAAAACAATGCTATAACTTGTTGCTTGGCAAAGATATTTTAAGTATAGTCTCTGTTACATACCTACCCTTTTATAACCATTAGATAAGCCTGTTCCTATGTCTTCCCTATGTGCTATCTTTCAAAACCTTACAAAACCATCATCTAATACTGATCACATCTGTCAGATTACTGGAGGGACAATAATATGTCAATTTAATTACCAATATGAACCTGAAAATTGACCCAAATAAGCACAGATATTTCAAATACACTGCCAAAGATTGAAATGGGCTTTAAAGTAGTGAACAATGCACATGCTTTAAACATGCATCTGGCATCTGAGGACTAGTACACAGTCAGTCATGAAAAGATGTGTTCCCCGCTGAACAAAGACATATATTTCTATACTGTAGGTTGTACTGCAGAATTCATTGACCAGCTCACCTCTACCTAGTGAGGTCTATGAAAGGTCAATTCAAACAGAGCAGTGTGTTTTCAGTTTAGCACTGTGTCACTGAAGGTTTACTTCTACTTTTTCTTTTATATATAACCTCATAAATAGTTATCATCTCACTCTAGCATATTTTGTATTTTCATATTCTATCACTTTTTAATGTCTAACAATTACTTCATAGGAATAATGCACCAAGACAAACATTTCCACTAAGGACAATAGCAACGGGTACAACAGTGGTATTTCCTTGTTATTCCATAACAAATAGTATTTATGATGCCAAACAGTAGTCGCAGTCAGCGCACAATAACATTTAAAAGCCTTTTTTCCAAAGTGAAGAAAGGAAATAAATTAAAAAAAAATAAGCAGCACATTTGAAGTGAATACAAATTAGGATTATAGAAGCAGTGTCTGTTTTTTAATATATTGTTGTAAAGATTACAGTACTTAAAACTGTTGTAGTTTCTTTTTGTTATAGAAATTTCTGAATTGTTAATTTTGATCACTTGTTAGAAAAAAACAACCTTGCAATAAAAGCCAACCTGAAAAATTTCAGCTCTCATATTTATAATGAAAAGGTTAGATTCAGAGTCTTTTAGACTTAAGAAGAACCTGACACTACAGTCTGTTAATGAAGGCATTTATTGCAAAAGCAGTCATCCTGATTCCTAGTACCTGGTCCCACAACTAGGCATACAGTTAGCATGGACTAGAACTCCTTTGCTTGAAAGGGCTGTTGTGACTCTTCCTTGCTTGCTTTCTTTATGACTTTTAATCTCACTTTCTTGATTTCATGTAGCCCTACAAAAAGAGGTGTAAAGTGCATTCCTGAAGACTAGATCACAGCCAATCAGTTAGGAAATTCACGTGGGAATTGCAAGTCTGGACTCTCTTAGAGAGAACGCCCTAGAATACAGATCTTCCATTTTCAGGGTGAAAGCTGTATGTGCTAAAATACCATACAAAGGACTTTGTACTGAATTGAATGTTATGTTTAGCACATTCTTATCACGCATTTTGACTTCAAATAGCATTCAACACATTTCATTTCTGTATAGACAGAGGCACTATTGTGCAACCACAGTAGAAAAACTACAGACATCTAAGTAACTTAATAGATCCAAACCTAAGGATCTGTGAGCTCTCAGATGTCCAGTTGACTAGCTGCACCTTGTTTTGACAGATTACTCCCACCCTACATTATACATCAGCTCTTTTGCCAGCCTGGATATTTCTTTATTTCCATTAACCTGGTATCAAAAACTGATGAAGTGAGGAAAGGAAAATGAAACTTTTCACTGTTCAAGTTCTCCCAAAAGATTAAGCAGAAAACATCAGATAATAATAAGAAAAGACTCCCATATAATAGAAAATGCAATCTAGAATACCTGAGGATAGCTGAGCTAGACACCTGTAGAAGGCATCTGGCCAGCGAAGGGGTGACTCACTGGGGAAGCTGCTGCTGACTAGAGGACAGCTCCTGGGTGCCTGGACTGCGGAGTTCTGCTGGGAGAGGCAGAGAAGAACTCCATAAGTACCTGGGTGGCAGGACAGTGAGAGCTGAGAAGGAGCTCAAGGATTAGCAGAAGATTCTCTATTTGAGAATTTTTGTTTTGATACACAGTTTAGGGCTCTAAAAAATACTTATGAGGAGGCATACAAGCTTTTGAGATAACCTCTCGCATTCCCTTTTTTAAAAGTTCATACTCCAAATGATTTTTTAAAAAATCTTCCACAGTCAGAGCTTATTCTCACCAATTTTCAGTTTGTTTATGAGCCAGGGCAGGAGGAAGCCAGTGTGCCTACTCCAGGAGACAAGAGGGACATAGAGAAGAGGGGGGAATCCAGATCTAGTATCCTTTACTTTCCTTTCCATTCTGTGTTCCTGGCTATCTGTTTCTCTCCCTTTAGATCAGACTGCTAGAGACAAGGATGCTGACCAACTGGCATCCACATGAGAGACATAACAACACAAAGGCCACAACGATATAGCATTCAAGGACAAAAGTGTGAAAAACAAGCCGAACAATTGATTGGCAAACATATTTTAGCCAAAATACTTCTACTTATTAGAATCACGCCCTTAACTACCAAATGGTTTCCACATTCTATCTTGGATTTTTGCCTTCTTATGAGCAATCTGCGCTTTAACAGCCAAACCTTCTGGGGGAAAAAGTTATTCAATACACATTTATTAGACACATTATTTTGTAACTGTGTTACCATAACCAAAGCAATGCCTCACTGCATTTACTCGCTATTTGATCTAGCTAACTCAGTACGTGGACCACATGCCTGCTAATGCTGCGGAGAAAACCAGTAAGATTCTATATAAATGACAGAGGGCCCTTAAAAGAACTCATTTAGGGGAGAGAAAACCATGAGGCTTCCTTTCACAGAATTGTAAGGATCTGATGAATTTTGATTCATTAGCAATTCACTACAAAATTGACACATGAGCAACAGAGGATTCCTAGATGTCCATATATTACCAGTAGGCCATTTATATTGGTGTTTTACATCACACTCTTGTTACGGTTATCAAAGTGATTGCAATCACAATTCTGCAATTATCATATACAGATAGAGAGACATCACATCTGCTGGTCACTAGGTACCACATCTAAATAGAAACTGTCAAGAAAGTATGTGTAAAGCAAGACTATGACACACTTCAAGTCAGAATTACAGCTAGACACACAAAGTACTAGTCTGAACATTTATAAATTACAGCTGTAAATACAGACTTAACATCTTCTTATTAAGCATTACACTCATACAGTAGGCTTGTCAGACAGCAACACAGCATGTGATAAACAGCCAAAACCACCAAATAACTGACTTTTTATAGTCATATCTAACACAGACACACGATGTCATTTTATACACCTTGCCACAAATTTTCCGCCCTTTAAATGACAAAAAAATCAGCTATATCACTGAAGCAATAGAAAAACTATTCTTTTGATAAGGCTAACAGCCCCTTCTGTGGTTATTTTGAGTATAACAAATTCATTTAGGGGCATAAAAAACCCACTAAAACTGCATGAGGCATTAGCTTGGAGCTAAGGTTTCTGTCATGATCACCTTTCACTGAAAATTACCAATTTGGCTTATAGAATTTGCTAAACTGTGAAATTCTGAAAATTTCCTTGTTAATCTGTTCAGCATCCCCCATATCAAACCTTTGTTTTGAAATTATTACTTTAGCAAACATGAGGTTTGTGCATGCAAGTTCAGCACACAGTATGAAAAATACAGGTAAAAGAAAGCATACTTTGTTGAAAGCTTGTAACATACCATATGTTATGAAAATGGGTGATAATGAAGATTAGCAATTTAAGAGCAACACAAATTACATGTTCACTAACCCCAGTAATTTAAGGATGAGAAAAAAAAATATGCATCAGTTGCCCCTTCTAGTCTTTTTATTAACTCCTCCAGCAAAAACACTTGCATATATTAATACCAAATACCTACACGCTGATTTCTTCTTCATTGGATAGATGCATCACTAACATGGTGACATGCAATGAGCCAGAGTGAACCATTGCTTTGGAAAGCCTTTGATCCTTTTGTATTATTGCATCTTGGACAGCCTGAATTCTGCTAGTAATCTGGAAAGAAAGACACACACAAACCCAGTGGTTAGCCATTACACTTACTGTATCCCATCACGCAAGTGCACAAGAAGGCACACCAAATGAAATGAAACGTTTATGTAAAAGCCATTCTAGCAGAAGATCCTCTGACAAAGCTGTGCTAATTGATTCGAGTAAACCCAAAGTGAGTACAAGTGGAGTGACTAATAAATCACTGGACATTCGCTTCCCTAAATATGATACATTCCTGGAGCAGATTAAGACAATCCAGTTTTACACTGCCAGTAGTCCAAATAAGAGGCTTTTTTCAAGGACTTTTGCTGCAACATAAACTTTTATGTTGCCATGGGCAGACAAGTGTCTGGAAAAAGAAAGGGATTTTTGCAGGATTCAGCGCACAAAAAACCAGAATATTCAGTAAATAATTTGTAGAGATATGCAGTTTGCAGTTCTGATTACACTATCCAATAGACAGACATAATATATATACTCTCGTCAAATATATTTCAATTGCAGAATCATTAGGGTTCAAAAAGACCCTTAAGATAATTAAATCCAACCGTAAACCTAACACTGCCAAGTCCATCACTAAACCACGTCCCCAAGCATACACACATCTTTTAAGTACCTCCAGGGATGATGACTCAACTGCTTCCCTGGGCAGCCTGTTCCAATGCTCGACAACACTTTTGGTGAAGTGATATTTAACATCCTCCAGCCTAAACCTCCCCTGCTACTACTTGAGGCTGCTCCCTATCATCCTATCACTTGTTACTTGTGAGAAGAGACCAACATCCACCTCACTACTAACCTCCTCTCAGGCAGATTGTAGAGAGCAATAAAGTTTCCCCTCAGCCTCATTTCTTCCAGGTTAAGCAACTCCAGTGCCATCAGTCACTCCTTGTAAGAGTTGTACTCCAGACCCTTCACCAACTTCATTCTCTGGACATACTCAAGCACCTCAATATCTATCTTGTACTGAGGGGCCCAAAACTGAACTCAATATCTGAGGGGCAGCCTCACCAGTGCCAAGTATCACAATCACTTCCCTAGTCCTGCTGGTCACATTACTTCTGATGGAAGCCTGGGCGCTGCGGGCCACCTTGGCCACACTACTGGCTCATATTCAGCTGGATGTCAACCAGCACCCCAAGGTCCTCTTTCACCAGGTAGCCTTCTAGCCACTCTTCCCAAAACGTGTAGTGCTGCATGGGGTTGTTGTGGCCCAAGTGCACAACCCAATATTTGGCCTTGTTGAATTCTATAGAATTGACCTCAGCTGATCGATCCAGCCTGTCTAGATCCCTCTGTAGAACGTTCCCGTCCTCAAGCTAATCAACACTCCTGCCCAACTTGGTGTCATCTGAAAACTTAATTGAGGATGCATCCGATCCCTTCATCCAGATCATTGGTAAAGATATCAAACAGAACTGGCCTCAATAATGAGACCTAGGGAACAATATCTAGTAGTGCCATATAAATAAAACAAAACTGTAACTGAAGGGAACCAACTCTAGGGAGGGTAGCAGAGAGGAAGGCAGGCAAAAGCCACTTGCCAGAAAAAGGTGACATGGCTTCTGCAAAACCAGAAGTGTCTAAGATAGTGCAAGAAATATAAAGCAAATTGCACCAACATTTTGATCATAAATCATATATTGGTAAGACCATCTCCCTTCATATGTCAGAACTAATCATATCTTGGATAAATAACATTCCTATATTCTCAGATGTAGAAGAATTTTAACCCATACTTAAGCAAGTAACTGATAATTGCAGTGTATTTACTGCATAATTATTTAAGTTTATAGGCTAAAGAAATGCCACTATCCCACTAGAGAAAACAAAAAAAAACCCCTCAAAAATGAAATCAACTATCACATGAATTACAATTTTATTCCATTTTCAACCATTGCTTCTAAATTTAATTCACACCTGAAAGTTGGCAAAGTGTTTCAGAATACAGAAGACAGGTAACAGGTACAGATAACTGTGTTGTTTCAGGGATAAGACCAACCCAGCTCTGAAAAAGAGCAGTTATTCAGCATTCAGATTAGCAGCCAATATCCACAAGTAATAATGTGAAGTTCAATAAAAGTTCATAATTAATGGTACAACACATTTTATTTCTGAAGATTTAAAACATAAATAAAATGAAAACCAGGAAACTTTAAATTCCAAGAGGAATAGTTCATTAAATGCTCCAGAAATGTCCCTTATTACAAAATGGTTCTCTGTTTAAAGCTTAAAATACAACATAAAGTCCAAAGAAAGAGTAGTGATGTCTAAAACACTTCACTGGAATAAAGTCAGATCCTCAGAAAAGAAAGGTCTCTTACTGCTAACTGAAATAACACCAGTAATTACCAGATTCCCTTTGGCTGTTAAGAAACCAGATGTCTTATGTCTAAACTTTGGCTGATGCCGCCTAAACAAATACCAAGGTGTATTTTCTACTTTCAGAACAACTCCACATGTAAGGCAAGTACAAACAGAGCTTCCTAGCAAAGTCCTGGGATTCCCAAAAGCTCTGCAACATGATATAGATGTTGCTTTAACTCTGTAAATCATATAGGACTAAATACATGACTTATAAAAAAGCATGAATACTGCAGACTTTTCCATTCTATTTGTTTACTTTTACAACTTTTTTACTTTTCCACTTTTCTACATTCAACATAATAACAATAGTGAGCAGGAATTCTCAATTATCAGATTATACAACCCGTACATTATTCTTGCAGTTGTTAAATCATGGAAGAGACAATAAGATATTTCAGAATATAATGAAACCAGGATTGCCAATCATATTTGTGTCAGGCTATCCAGGTTATAAAACCAGTCTCTACAATCTCTTCTTCACATAGTATTTGTTGCAGAATCAAGAACTGCACTGTAACTTTCAAACCTGTTCTGGTTTATTTTCATTTTGATTCTCTCAATCTTTGACTTTCTCAGAGAACAGATGGTATAGGTGTAGGATGAGTTAAAAATCACCCAAGATAGTTCCTGGTACTAAAAAGTACATGTAAATTTGGAAACGGTGATAAACTGATGGTTTTAACTTTATAAACACAATGCACCTGCATTCCTTGTTTGCAGATACAAAAGCTATGAAAGCTGTATCAGACACTTACCACAACATAAGAAATCCTTCTCATTCACTGTTAGGTTAAATGAGACAATACATGCTCACCACAAGAAAATACACTTTCTTAAAGAGCTTTCTCCACTTCTTGAATCCATTTGAACAGCATCTTGTTCAAAAAATAGATTGAATTTTAAATAAGATGATCGATATTACTGGAAAATGTTAAACTGCAAAATGTTGTTACAAACACATGCAGCTGTTGAAGTAATTTTGGTTATATCAAATTAGTATAATATAGAGTATTACCTTTGGGTTAGTAATTGGAAGGGAAATAAAATAATTTGGCTGATACTGGTTTTTCTTCTTCTTTTTCTCACTCTCTTCTTCAATTTCCCTTCCAGTTGTCCTCTTTCTCTTCTTTTTTAAGTTTATTTCAGAGGTTGTATGCACTGAAGAGGAAAAAAAAAAAATCACTTTCAGCATACAGACAAATCAAAACAAGCACACAATTAATATCAGGCCAACAGATGCTGGAATTCAGTCAACTGACTGGAGCATGTCTTCCCAGTCGTCTGATCTGCTCATGCTCTGAACAGTCTGACTGGGATCCTGCTCCAACCTGAACTAACGTAACCACACAGGTTGGGTACCATACTTAACTAACAGCCTATACCTTTAAGCAGGGTTTATAAGATGCTAATATAGACACGCAACATCCAAACAGCATTTCATTTAGCCAGTGCACACTGCAGTGGAAAGGGCCTGCAATTGTCTGCTAAGGAACATCAATGTGACTTTAGAGAAAAAGAAGCAATACTAGGTTTCCAAAAATCCTGTGCACACTACATTCTGAAATATAAAACAAGATAATATATAGGATTATTAAACCAAAAGGTTGTATTAATATTAGATTAAGACATGTCAATCTACAGTTCAAGGGCCAAACCCAACCCAGAAGAAAATTTTATCCAAGTCAGACCTACTCTGTACTTCCTCCTTTCCCAAAGACCCCTTCCAACATAGCAGAAGTGCCTGTCCTCAATTCTTCCTTTGCACCATAAATTTTTTTTCTCCCAGCCTATTTCCTCAAGACTTTGCAGAACTTCTCGCCTTCTAGTGGTCCAATACAGACCCATAAACTGAGCAAGCTGCATACATCCACTGTTCAACTAGACATGCACTCACAGTCACATGTTAGAAATACACACATTGCAAGACAGTTCACAAACACCATGCCTTGAGAAGCTCATATCCAGTAATGTGAATTGACATATGAGATGTCTTAATTCTGTGACTCATTCCTGCAACGGATCACAAAACGGTAAGTTTTTAATATGCTCAAGTATTTGCAGGACTAAATAGTAGTAAAGAGAGGCTCTGGATTAGACTCTGTTCGCAGGGAGAGTCTCCATGTGCACAGCCCACTGGTACATGCCAACAGGTAGGACCAAGAACCGAGTGTGTGATGTGTGCATGCCTCCCCACTACTTCTGTTTAACATACTTACTGACAAACTCGTCTTCAATGTCCGTGTCAACAAATGGCATTTCTGCCATCAGAGATTCTACTGGATCAGCAGGACATGTCTCTCTTTTCTGTTGTGCCCTTTTCTCATTCTCTTTAAAGACTTCCTTTTGCTGTACATTTTCCAGCCCATCTGTAATGTATTTAAAAGAACACACTGGGTCTTAGTTTTTGATAAAAACAGCTAAAAGACACGCAAGCAGTATATCAAGTATACATATCTCTAATTATCAGTAAATAAATACTGACACATAACCCCCTCAAGAATGCTGCACTTTTTTGTCAACATATCAGCAAAAATACTTCAGTGCCTTATGTGGAATAGCAGAAAAGACAGTTCATCCTTCCATATTTAATAACTTATGTTCTTGTTTGGTTCTAAGTAAATAGATTGAGTTGCAAAAAAAGGATATTTGTAACCAAGTATGAAAAAATACAGTCTTCAGAAATCACATAAAATTCACTTTAAAAGTAATGGCATAAGAAATTCAGCTGAGACAAATATTGGCAAATGAATTCCAATCTAAACACACTGAAAATGAGGCACAAGGGAGCAGGAAGGTAATCTTTCCAATCTACATATAACAAACACTTCTCAGCTGATTGTATCATTCATAAATGAGATGACTACTCTATTCCTACATCTCCCACACAGCATGGCAAGTTATAGACTGCAGCAAACCTAACTTCTTCTAAAAACTGACTTTTAGTATTTAGGCTATAGAAGGAATCAATATAAATCAAATCTCATCTTGCATGTATAAAGATATAGCCAAAGTTGTATCTCAGAATAATATCACAATGACAGAATAATCTCCACTCAAAAGTTTTTAAAAATCTCTTCTTCCCCAGGAGTACAGACTAAGCATGACTCATTTCCTTATATTTGCTTCATGTTTCTGTATCAGTAAATGCCAATATTTGTGTATTAGGTTATACTTTTAAAAATGAAAAATAAAATCATCTCTAGCAGCAAAAAATGCACACATAACCAGGAACCCGGCAATATTCTTTTGGGACAGCTCCACAATGGGATTACTGTAGTGGAAGGCGCCTTATGTCAGAATTGCAGTTTATCCCAGGACAGCTCATTACTACAGACAACGCGCTTTCAAAGCTCTTCTTGTGACCAGTGCAGATAGTCCAAATCTGGCCCAAGGGGAAAATCTGGCAGCAAAAGTGCATATTACATTCCCGTGGTATGCATGGCTACTCTATACGCATAAAAATCAATATTACAGACCCGATCTGGGTTATTAGTGGAGTGTTCCTTCCATATATTCCCTTTATGCTAGGGAAGAGAAGTAAGAGAACAAGCTGATTAAATTCTGATTCACTCCAGCAAAAAGTAGGGAGGCATAAATCACCCTGTGGTTGTGGTCTGACACCTAACTTTATCCTGGAGTCTATTAACAAGAAGCAAAGTATTTAGATTTGTTGCTCATTGTCCCTGTAGAAGCTAAAGAACTATGCACAACAACAAACAGATGTTAAAGCAATCATAAATCAATATTCAGACTAAAGTAAATCTCACACAAAACATTGTTGCTGGTGATCCACAAGCACGCAGAAAACAACAGTCCTTCTTTCAAAGAGATCTTAAAGCGAAGGACAAGACAGAAATCCATGAAACCAACAAATCAGTAGGCCAGTCAGGGCAGAAAGTTATCAACAGGATTCAGAAATACAAAATCATTACAAGCTGGGAGTAAAAGGGACTTATTAAGGTAGAATCAGCTGCAGACCATGGACTCTTATAAATCTGAGAGGTGTATATTGCAGACTACTTGTTTTCTTTGCTGTCTGCTCAAAAAGCAATATACTTGTACCACTTTGAAAAATTCTGTCTGCTTACAGTAGTGAATGGGCACAGCAAAGGCACAGCTACTGATTAACAATGTCCCTCATCAAATCAATCAGTTGCACTGAGTAGCTACTGCTTCTAAATTCTGCACGTTGTGCCCTTAGCAAAGAACTTCATCCCTCACCTTTTCTGAAATATTTATTAATGTAATCAGCAAAAAAAAAATAATCAAGAATTGTGTTACAGTCACTAAACCAACCAGAAAACCAAGATTTTTCAAAATTATTGACACAATGTTAATAATCTGAAACTAAAGGAACAAAACCATCTTCCACAGGACCTCCTTGACCATCAAGCCTTTACAGGATAAACTCTTTTTTCTTAATCCTGTTACATTATATTAGCTTGAATTTCATATATGAACAGTTGTATACCTTATTCATGCATTTGTTTAACTGGCTGCTCATCTTCACTAGTATTTAAGTAATCTGCTCCAGCAGAAAATAAAATTGTGATACACCTAACTCATAAAGAAGGGAATACAAAAAATAAGGTTCAATAAAACCTCCTCCACTGCAACCCTTTCCCAACCCTTTTCTCTCCATACTTGGATTGCAGTTTCAGACAGAATTATCTTCTAATATTTGACACCTACACATCACAGACCATAGTGAGCCTGGGTCTCCAACAGGCACTGTTCCCTTCTTAATATATTTATGTTAATATGTTTATGTTCATATTATCAATAACAAATTAATCCATTTGACTGAAAGTTGCTGTAGAAATCATAGAACAACCAGGTTGGAAAGGACCCACTGGATCATCGAGTCCAACCATCAATCACTAAACGATGCCACTCAGCACCTCACCCACCCGTCAACACCTCCAGGGAAGGTGACTCAACCACCTCCCTGCGCAGCCTGTTCCAGTGCCCAATGAACCTTCCGTGAAAAATTTCTTCCTGATGTTACATGGTCTTATTCACCAGGCACTTTAAACCTCATGTTTACATGGCCTGAGAACTAAAAAAGCTTAAGAAAAACCTAGAAAATGTATGGGGAAAAAATCACAGAATGTCTGTAGTTGGAAGGGACCCACAAGGATCTTAATAAGAGTCTACTTAGTATATGGTCAGGTCAGATGCTTACACGGGGGCCAGAGCGGAGCAGGCACGGAAAATAAAAGCAGAAAACTNTTGCATGTATAAAGATATAGCCAAAGTTGTATCTCAGAATAATATCACAATGACAGAATAATCTCCACTCAAAAGTTTTAAAAAATCTCTTCTTCCCCAGGAGTACAGACTAAGCATGACTCATTTCCTTATATTTGCTTCATGTTTCTGTATCAGTAAATGCCAATATTTGTGTATTAGGTTATACTTTTAAAAATGAAAAATAAAATCATCTCTAGCAGCAAAAAATGCACACATAACCAGGAACCCGGCAATATTCTTTTGGGACAGCTCCACAATGGGATTACTGTAGTGGAAGGAGCCTTATGTCAGAATTGCAGTTTATCCCAGGACAGCTCATTACTACAGACAACGCGCTTTCAAAGCTCTTCTTGTGACCAGTGCAGATAGTCCAAATCTGGCCCAAGGGGAAAATCTGGCAGCAAAAGTGCATATTACATTCCCGTGGTATGCATGGCTACTCTATACGCATAAAAATCAATATTACAGACCCGATCTGGGTTATTAGTGGAGTGTTCCTTCCATATATTCCCTTTATGCTAGGGAAGAGAAGTAAAAGAACAAGCTGATTAAATTCTGATTCACTCCAGCAAAAAGTAGGGAGGCATAAATCACCCTGTGGTTGTGGTCTGACACCTAACTTTATCCTGGAGTCTATTAACAAGAAGCAAAGTATTTAGATTTGTTGCTCATTGTCCCTGTAGAAGCTAAAGAACTATGCACAACAACAAACAGATGTTAAAGCAATCATAAATCAATATTCAGACTAAAGTAAATCTCACACAAAACATTGTTGCTGGTGATCCACAAGCACGCAGAAAACAACAGTCCTTCTTTCAAAGAGATCTTAAAGCGAAGGACAAGACAGAAATCCATGAAACCAACAAATCAGTAGGCCAGTCAGGGCAGAAAGTTATCAACAGGATTCAGAAATACAAAATCATTACAAGCTGGGAGTAAAAGGGACTTATTAAGGTAGAATCAGCTGCAGACCATGGACTCTTATAAATCTGAGAGGTGTATATTGCAGACTACTTGTTTTCTTTGCTGTCTGCTCAAAAAGCAATATACTTGTACCACTTTGAAAAATTCTGTCTGCTTACAGTAGTGAATGGGCACAGCAAAGGCACAGCTACTGATTAACAATGTCCCTCATCAAATCAATCAGTTGCACTGAGTAGCTACTGCTTCTAAATTCTGCACGTTGTGCCCTTAGCAAAGAACATCATCCCTCACCTTTTCTGAAATATTTATTAATGTAATCAGCAAAAAAAAAAAAATCAAGAATTGTGTTACAGTCACTAAACCAACCAGAAAACCAAGATTTTTCAAAATTACTGACACAATGTTAATAATCTGAAACTAAAGGAACAAAACCATCTTCCACAGGACCTCCTTGACCATCAAGCCTTTACAGGATAAACTCTTTTTTCTTAATCCTGTTACATTATATTAGCTTGAATTTCATATATGAACAGTTGTATACCTTATTCATGCATTTGTTTAACTGGCTGCTCATCTTCACTAGTATTTAAGTAATCTGCTCCAGCAGAAAATAAAATTGTGATACACCTAACTCATAAAGAAGGGAATACAAAAAATAAGGTTCAATAAAACCTCCTCCACTGCAACCCTTTCCCAACCCTTTTCTCTCCATACTTGGATTGCAGTTTCAGACAGAATTATCTTCTAATATTTGACACCTACACATCACAGACCATAGTGAGCCTGGGTCTCCAACAGGCACTGTTCCCTTCTTAATATATTTATGTTAATATGTTTATGTTCATATTATCAATAACAAATTAATCCATTTGACNGGGAAAAAATCACAGAATGTCTGTAGTTGGAAGGGACCCACAAGGATCTTAATAAGAGTCTACTTAGTATATGGTCAGGTCAGATGCTTACACGGGGGCCAGAGCGGAGCAGGCACGGAAAATAAAAGCAGAAAACTTTTTAGCAAGAGCCCACAATTAGGCTTGAATTATCTTCCCTTCCACAACCCCTGCTCTTCCCATGGGATAGCAGAAAACACATGCACAAGCCATAGCTTTCACAGCTGCTGTGTTCAGTGTGATGGTTTAACAGTTAACGGTCACCAGCATCATCACAGAATCACAGAATAGTTTGGGTTGGAAGGGACCTTAAAGATCATTCAGTTGCAACCTCCCTGCCACGGGCAGGGACACATCCCACTCGATCAGGTTACCCAAGGCCCCATCCAACCAGGCCCTAAACACCTCCAGGAATGGGGCAGCCACAACTTCCCTGGGCAACCTGTGCCAGTGCCTCACCACTCTCATCCTTAAGAATTTCCTCCTCATGTCTGGCCTAAATCTTCCCTTCTCCAATTTAAGCTCATTTCCCCTCGTCCTATCACTCCGTGCCCTTGTAAACAGTCCCTCCCCCCAGCTTTCCTGGAGCCCCTTTAGGTACGTGGAGCGGAATAGAAGGGGAAAACCACCTCCCTCCAGCCTGCCTGCCAGGCTTTTGATGATATGCGGGGAGGACGGTTCCTGCGAGGTCCCTCGTCTGCCTGCCCCCAGCTGGGGTGAGGCAGACGAGTGGCGTTGCAGGCGCTTTCCCCTCGTCTGCACCTCCTCACCGTGCTCTGAGGTCGCGCCGGCCGCGCCGTGCTTCCCCCCCACACCGCCCCCGCGGGGCGCCGAGGAAAGAGAGGGGAGAAGGAAGCGCAGGAAGCGCCGCATGCCCCGCGCTAAGAGAGCGGCCGCACCGAGCCACAACGGGACCGCGAGCCCTTCCGGACTACAGCTCCCAGGGTGCTCTGCACCGCGCGGGGCATGGCGGGAGGCGGCGGACACGTGGCTTGCGCAGACATGGCCCCTCCCTTGCCCGCGGCTGAGAGGTGACGGGCTGCCCCGGGGGGTGAGTCCCCGTCTCTGGAGGTGTTTAAAAGTCCTGTAGGTGAAGTGCTTAGGGACGTGATGTAGTACTGGACGAGTACACTTGGAGCTGATGATCTCAGAAGTGTTTTCCAACCAAATGATTCTATCCTGGGCTGCATCAAAACAAGCGTAGCTTGGAATCTGTCCCTCTTCTCCTCTCTTGAGAGACTCCATGTGGAGTACTGTGTCCAGTTCTGGAATCCCCTGGAACGGGTCCAGAGGAGGGCTACAAGGATGATGAGAGGGCCGGAGCATCTCCCACTTAAGAACAGGCTTGGAGAGTTGGGGTTGTCCAGACTGGAGAAGAGAAGGCTCTGGGGAGACCTTATACCAACCTTCTAGTACCTGAAGAGGGCTACAAAAAAGGGAAGGACTTTTTACAAAGGCTTGTAGTGATAGTACAAGGGGCAATAAGTATAAACTGGAGAGGGGCGGATTTAGACTAGACATAAGGACAAATTTCTTCAAATTTCTTCTGCCTTGGGCAGCCTGGGCTGGTGGGATGTGTCCCTGCCCATGGCAGGGGAGTTGGAACTGAATGATCTTTAAGGCCTCTTCTAACCCAAACTATTCTATGATTCTGTGAATCCATGCTGAAGGCACTGAGATAGTATTACCTGAATTGTGAGATCCCCATCCACACATGCAGTTTTTACTCAGCATTTTACTGAAATGTGTTCAGTTTTGGGCCCCTCTCTATGAGAAAGACATATTGAGCACACCCAAGGAAGGATAATGAAGCTGGTGAAGGGTCTGGAGCACAAGTCTTACGAGGAGCAGCTGAGGGAACCAGAGTTGTTTAGTGTGGAGAAGAGCAGGCTGACCTTATTGCTCTCTGCAACTACCTGAAAGGAGGCTGTAGTGAGTCAGGTGTTTGCCTTTTCTGCCAACTTACACATGATAGGACCAGAGGAAATGTCCTCAAGTTGTGCCAGGGGAGGTTTAAACTGAATATGAAAAAAAAAAAAAATCTTTACCAAAAGAGCGGTCAAGCTGCCCAGGGAGGTGCTTGAGTCACTACACCTGGGGGTGCTCAAAAAGTGACATTTAGTCACAGTGCTGGTGGACTGATGTTTGGACTCAGTGATCTTAGAAGTCTTTTCCAGACTCAATGATTCCATAATTCTCTGCCTGAGCACTCATACTCCATAAGAGACTCAACTAACGAGTGGTTTGGGCGGGCGTCTCCCTGAAATAATCAGTTGCAGTTCAAGGCTACCAGAAGAACTATATGCAATCCAGAGCAATAATTTCCCTCTGTTTAGCTGCAGTCCAAAAGGACAAGATAGCCTTGCTCTAAATTTGCTCTCAACACTATCTTTTACACAACCCTCCTGCTCTCCAGCTCAGGCTTTGCTGTGGCCATACAGTCTCCTGTTGAGCATTGGCCTCAGGGCTGTACAGAGGCTGCTTCCCTGAGGCAGGGAATGGGAGACAGTCTTTTTCTTTTTTTTTTTTTGCTTAATTTAGGTATTAGTGCCTCTTGGAAGCAAAATTCTGTAATTGTTTTCCATGGGACAAGTCAAGCCAAGTATAGCGTGATGCTTTTGCAGATTGGTTTGTGCATGTAGTCTAGATCTGAGGCAACCAGTTGTTTATATGTGTATAAAGATTTCTACTTTTATTTTTGAAGACAGTA